>WEIT01015590.1:409387-463998 GCA_013389985.1 Dryoscopus gambensis | reverse complement strand
ATGAATAAAATTAGTTTGTGTGCTTTTTGTGCTCAGATTTGCTCTTCTGCTCCACTGCTGCATCCAGACTGTTTGAGCCAATACCTTTTTCTCTCTGCCATGCTATATTGTTGTTCAGCAGAGATTTTAGAAGCAGACTGAGTAATGCATGGCAAAGTTTTATCAGAACGAAATTAACTCTTAAGTTGATGGGAAACTGTGATCTCTTTTTTGCTGTCAGAAAAGCAATTGATTTGAGAAATCATTCACACTACTTCCTACATTGTGTCCTAAGTAATGGTGAATCCCTTCACTGAAAGAGTTATCAAGCATTGGAACAGGCTGCTCAGGGAAGTGGTGGAGTCACCATTTCTGGAGGATGTGTAGATGTGGCACCTGGGGACATGTATGATTTAGTGGGTGACTTGACAGTCCTGCCCTGCTTGGACTCAATGATCTTAGAAGGCTTTTCAACCTAAATGATTCTATGAATGATTTAACTAAAGTCACTCAACAAGGCAACTGTTTTCCAACTCTGTCTTTAAAACTCCAGCATTTCGTACGATGGATGCATGGTACATGTATTGAATGTCCTCCTCAGCACGCCAAGGTGGATGAAGTCGTCACTTTCAGCTTTTACAGTGACGTCTCCCAGAGCCCTCTGATAATTGAACAGGCTGTTCTCATCACTCAGAATGTCCATAAACTCCTGGCTTCTCTCAACAAGTGTTTGAACCAATGGAAGAGGTATGACCTGGTATGGAAATCAGACAAGGGCGCAGTCCTGGACCGTTTAGCTGCAGAAAAGCCTCCTTGTGTTGTCTTTGATGACCACTTGCAGTTCTATATGAAGGTAGCTCAGGAAATGACTCAACGGACCTTGATTAAAGATGAACAGTTTATCAGGCTTCAGCTGGCTCCTTTAGCCTCTGCAGTGCAGGAGAATGCTAAAAGCTGGGTGATGTCACTTGGGAAATTACTTAATGAGTTAGCAAGAGAGGAGCGCTTCAGGCTTCATGATGAGATTCAGGTAGGTGTTCTCAGTTTGGTTTTTGGTTATCTTTTTCATGTAGACTAAAAATGAATCTGGCATTTTATTTGCTTGTGTTTTGTGTTTGACTCATTATTATAATTCTGACAATTGCTTTGTCAGTGTTGATTCTGGAAATGATCTTTACTTTTTACAGAGATTATCAGAGGATGTGAATAGACCTCCTGAAACTCTGGACGATCTCAGAGTTATCCTTAGTGCATTTGGGGTGATCAAAAGTGTGTCCCTAGAGGTGGAACTGAGATATTTGGACATTGGGGAGAGATACAGAACTCTTGCATTGTACAAAATTCCAGTAAGTGCATGTCTCATCAAACCTTTCAGATCTGAGCTGAGGGCACAAATGCCTCTCATGTGAATGAAGAAATGTTTTCCTTTTAAGGAGTGTTACAGAATTACAGTATTGTTGAGGCTTGAAGGGATGTCTGGAGACTGCGTAGTCCAGACTCCCTTCTCAAATCAGTATGTCCACTTTAAAATGGACATGTGGCATGTGTTTAAATCTGATTGAGGTCACCTCAATATTGGTTTTGTGTTTTGCAAATTTATAATGTGAGCACATATTCCTCACTTTCTTGTGAAGGTATGTGAGAGGTGCTACTTGTTTTGTTTTAGGTAGCTCAAGAAGAGCAAGAGAAGTCTGACAATCTTCAGGAAGCGTGGGAGACTCTCTTAATGGAAGCAGCAGAAGTCAGTCGCAACCTAGATTGTAAAGGAGGTGTAAAAGAAACATTCACAAAGGTAGTATTTGTAATTAGTATTGAAAACAATTAGAAATGGGAAGGAGAGCTATTTAAATTCTGTTCTCTTTAGGTGACAAAGCAACAAATTGAGGACTTCAGCAAAGAGACAGAAGATTTTTTCCAGAAACTCCTGACCGAGGGGCCTGGTGTTGTTGGGGATGATCTTGATAAAGGTAAACGGATTAATATGTGTGATGTTTTGAAAATATTAGTCTTTGGACAATTCAAATTTTATGTAAAACAAGAAAATTGTGCCTTCCTTATTAACATACAAACTCATCAGCCAGGAATGTGAACATTTTTAGTACTAGAACGTCTACAGACTGTATGCAAATTCTGTCTTATTTATTTCCCATGAACCCTGGGATTATTTATCTGGAAAAATTCCTCTCCTTTCCCAGGACTAGAACTCATGGCTATGTTTGAAAAGGAATTAGAGAGACTGGAAAGAAGGCAGCGGGAACTGGGTGGTGCTGAGAAACTTTTAGATTTGCCAACAACAGCGTACCCAAACTTAATAAAAGCACAGAAAGATGCAAAAGCTCTGAAGCAGATCTATGACATTTATGCACAACAAAAAGTGAGTATCCCACCGAGTCTGCAAGGACACACGTGTTCATGCACAAAGGTGGGGGACAGAGGAAGAGGTAACCCCCTGGTTACTGTCAACTCTGTTTGAAGCCTTTGCATGAAATAAGCTATGCCCTGTAATTGGTTATCACCGTGAAATGATTTTAATAATATTAGTACAGCACTATCAGTGTCTCCATGGTGGATTAAACACATTGTCTCATCAGATAGGAACAGACTTCTCCCAGCCTCTAATAATTTTTGGATGGCATTTTACTGCACAGGGTTCCTCATCAGTTCAGTAAAACTACTTCTGGGTATAGGATGTGTACAGGTGACAATGGGTATCTCAGGCTTTAACTACTTTTTAAGAAGTTTTATTTTTCCGAAATAAAAATGCCCTTTATAAAGTATGGTCCTGTTCTCCAATTCCTTTTTTACTATTTCTTATAGAACTGATTGTGTTTGGCTATGAATCCATCTTGGACAAGAACTTGTCTCTATGTTTGTAAAATGTTAATAGAATTACATTTTGGGGGTCAAAACTAATAGGAATATGATTTCTTTTTTCCTTCTTAATGTCCTCATTTCCAGGCAGCTAAAGAGGAATGGTCTCAGACACTCTGGATAAACCTCAATGTCAAGGTTCTCCAGGAGGGAATCGAAGGATTTCTGAAAGCCCTTCGGAAGCTGCCCAGACCAGTGCGCAGTATGCCAATAGGAGTCCAACTGGAAAAAAAAATGAAGGCATTTCGAGACTCCATTCCTTTGTTGCTCGATTTGAAAAATGAAGCTTTAAGAGAAAGGTTTGTTTTGATTTATTTACCTCCACTATATATAGAAGTATTTGATGTGTTTTGTCAGAACTTTCAGTTTCCGTTGCTGGGGCTTGGAACTTTATGTTTGCCTAATGAACTTGTGTAATAGCATGAAAGGTGACTGCAATGACTGGGACACTTTATGTATTCAAACTAGTAGTTCTTGTTTAAACAGCAGGGTACTAAACATGAGTTCATTATTATATGTTACAGTTGGTTTTTACTGTGTCATGGTGTTAAATTGATGTGTCAATTTAAAACAGGCATTGGCAAGACCTTATGGAGAAAACAGGAACAAGGTTTGAAATGAAAACAGAAACATTCACTTTGGAAAATATGTTTGCTATGGAACTTCACAGACACACCAATGTTATCAGTGAAATAGTTGGAACTGCTGTTAAGGAACTTAGCATTGAGAAGGTAATGTATTGAATTACAGAATCATAATGCAACTAAAAAGACAAGGATGACAACAATCAGTTTTATTTGAGATTTAAATTGGCGTGACCGCAAGTTTGGCCATCTTCAGGGAGCTGCCATGGTGCAGCTCATGGCAACTAAGATCACTCTGTCAGTGAACTCCTACTGGCACAAAATCCTCACAGAATTTGCTTTGGCAGCAGCATATTGGATTTCTATGATTACAGTAAGAAAGTTTGACCTATGAAAATGCATCTGAAGAAGGATCCATTCTCTTGTTGTCATGCTTTGAAATAGACCCTTCTTTACAAACCAGAGTTAGAAAATCTGTGCAAAAATTTTGCTGGATTAGTTGTTTCTTTTTTTTTTGCTAAGATTACAGTTCTCCAGTTTTTGAAGACTAAAATATGCATCTTTTTATGTTCACATGCAGGGAATGAAGGAAATAATAGAAACATGGGAAAATATGAAATTCCCTTTACAAGTGTACACCAAAGGCACTGAGACACGAGGCTTTATTCTGGGATCTGTAGAGGAAATTTTAGAGATTCTTGATGACAACAATGTCAATCTTCAGAGTATTTTGGGCAGTCGGTTTGTGGGTCCTTTCCTTTCATCTGCTCAAAAGTGGGAAAGAACTCTGTCATTGATTGGTGAAGTAACTGAGGTAGGAGGAAAATGCTGGACTAAATAATTAATGTTTATTATTTATAATCCAGATTTTCTGTTGTACTTCTGTTTCCTCTGATGGTAACATTTGATTCTTAGATCTGGGTAACAGTTCAGAGAAAATGGATGTACCTGGAGAGCATCTTTGTTGGTGGAGATATCAGATCACAGCTGCCGGAGGAAGTCAAAATATTTGATCGTGTAGACAAAATGTTTAAAGAGGCAAGTGACTGATTTGTGATCAGCATAATTATTTAGTGCATTTTGCTTCCAGTTCTATAGTTACTTACAGTGTTCTGTAACGTGTAATAGTGAGAATAATGTGCTATAATTCATTGAATATGCGATTGGGGAACCAGGAATTTTGTGTTTTACTTCACATCTGTCATAACCAGAAGACTTCTGGTTTAGCTAAGATGGGCAGAGGTGAGATCCTTGGCTGGCAGCATGGGGTAGGCAGAATCTCCTTTTCCTTTCATTGTTTACATCTTTTTACCTTTACCTTGATAATAAGAAGAATGTGTTCCTATTGACTGAGGACCTATGGATATGCTAAAAAAGCTTTCCTGGTTTATGCCACTGCTCCCATACTGAACACATATTCCTGGTATGAATATTGCTTACTGTTCTGTTTCCCATCTGCAAAATTGAGAGGGTACTGTGATTTTTGAACTATGATGTTTGATCACTCCTTGAAGTACCAGTGTGTACAGGAGCAAAGTCAGGTATGTGCTTAGGCTGGCCTGGCTGGGGATACAGGCTTGTCTGGCTTATGCTTGCTTTTACAGTTGTATCTCCATAAACATACTACCTTTGTGTTTTCATACAGCGCTGCAGCACCACAAAACCATTTAAAACCCTTTGATTCACTTCTGTAAGGACCTGTACTGCTTGTGCTGTTCACATGCTTTGTCATTAATTAAATATAATTTAATATAACCTATTGCTGTTCAATGTTTTCTAAACTTCCTCTTCTCCCTGTATAGATAATGGAGGAAACTGTAAAAGACCCGACAATAAAAAATTGCTGTGAAGCCCCAAATCGTCTGTCAGACTTCCGCCGTATAAACGATGTGCTGGAGAAATGCCAGAAAAGCTTGAATGATTATTTGGATTCCAAGCGAAATGCTTTCCCAAGATTTTTCTTTATATCTGATGACGAGTTGCTCAGTATCCTTGGCAGCAGCAGCGCACTCTGTGTCCAGGAACACATGATAAAGGTACAATGTCTGGCTTTCCAAAGTGCCTTGTGCTTTTAGGTGCTTTAAAAAGTTTAACAGACTGTACTGTACATGCTCGTAAGGATGCATGAATGTTTTTTGCATACAAAGAGCATCCTGGCAGCATCTTGAGCAAGCTTCTGAATAACCAGATCAAATCTGATGCACAGTGTCTCCTGGCTCTCACACTGGTTGGTAGCAGTTATGGTAGAGGAACATTCAAGATACACCAGAATGATCTATTATTAAAGAACTTTCCTCATAGATTATAGCTCCTCCTAGCTCTTTATTTTGTAGGAAAAAATAAAATCAATGTCATTTGGGCCTGATTATTTGCTTGATATTCTGCAGTTGTGCTGCTGGGCTATTTATCAGCATTTGTATTTGATTACTTAGGAGTCAGATCCATTTCTCTGGAGAAGAGCTGGGGGCTGCATGCATTTACATCTTGCAGGCTTTGCCTCTAAAATGCCTGTGAATTTCTTTGTCGGTGCATTTCAGATGTTTGATAACGTAGCCTCGCTGAGGTTCCAGGACGGTGACAATGATGAGAAGATTGCCACAGCCATGATCTCAGCTGAGGGGGAGGTGATGGAGTTCCGGCAGGTTGTTCCTGCCGTGGGCAGAGTGGAGAACTGGATGACAGTGGTGCTGGAGGAAATGAGACGGACCAACAGACGCCTCACTAAGGAAGCCATTTTTCGCTATTGTGAAGACAGAAGCAGGTGAAACAATCAGTGTCAAGGATAACACAAATAACCTGTTATGAGCCCATAGTGATATAGAAAAGTTAAGGCATAGTTTTTAAATTCCTACACAATTTAGTCTATATTTCTCTATGTGGAGGGATATGAATACATTCACATGCACTATTTTAACCAACCAGGACGAATGTATAATCTCTTGTATCTATTTTCCTAAATCTTGAGTTTTATTTTTGATGTTGTGTGTTCAGTATGTTTTTCTCATGATGAATTCCACTTGGCAATTTTGGAACAGGCAGCTTTTCTATCAGAATATTTCCTAGGCTTTTGAAATCCCACAGCATACTTTTATAGCATTCTGTATATCTCTAAAAAGTTTGGCTTGTGTCATAGCTGTTGCAGGAACAGGGGGAACTTCTTTTTTGTTGTTGTGGGTTTTTTTCTTTCCTGATCAGTTACTTAAAATAAACAGTAACTCAGCCTCTCTCACTATATGTGTTTTCCATAGAGTTGATTGGATGTTGCTCTTCCAAGGCATGATGGTCCTTGCTGCTAATCAAGTGTGGTGGACTTGGGAGGTAGAGGATGTCTTTCGAAAAGTGAAAAAGGGAGAAAAGCAGGCAATGAAACTTTATGCTAAAAAAATGCACAAGCAAATCGATGACCTCGTCACCCGCATTACAATGCCCTTGAGCAAAAACGACAGGAAAAAATACAACACCGTCCTCATCATCGATGTGCACGCCAGAGACATCATCGATATATTTGTCAGAGACAGGTAAACACCGCCTCCGACTTGTGAGCAAGTACCGACCGTGTAAGTTGCTTTGCCATCCTTGTGGCTCACGCGAGCTCTGTCGTGCAGCATTCTGCAGGCGCAGGAGTTCGAGTGGGAGAGCCAGCTGCGCTTCTACTGGGAGCGGGAGCCGGACGAGCTGACGGTGCGGCAGTGCACCGGCACCTTCGCCTACGGCTACGAGTACATGGGGCTCAACGGGCGCCTCGTCATCACCCCGCTCACCGACCGCATCTACCTCACGCTCACACAGGTGCTCCTCCCAGGACATTTTGCTAACGAGCCCTTGTTACGCTTAGTCACATCCTTGTAGTGTTGCCTCTTCCTGCTGTCTCTCGGGTGCCAGTGTGAACGCTAAGATGTTTGGAATCAGTAGTGAGATCCTTCTAACCTCGTTGCTGCAAAGACAGTGTAGGAGGCATTCAGACATAAAGTTTCAGGTTTTTTGTACCCGAGGGTTCATTTGTGGTTCTGTTGCCAACCTAATATAAATCTAATCCAAGCTTTGCTTTGCTTTTTGTTTCGTCTTCAAAGGCTCTGTCAATGTATTTGGGAGGAGCACCAGCAGGGCCAGCAGGTACAGGGAAGACAGAAACCACCAAGGATCTGGCCAAAGCACTGGGCTTGCTGTGTGTAGTGACAAACTGTGGAGAGGGCATGGACTTCAAAGTAAGAGTTAAAGATCTATGTTTTCTGATAAAATGCCAATTTCTGCTCTTTATCAGTGCATAGGATAAGGACATACTCTGAACTTCTGTGTAAGTATCTCCCTTAGAGATACCATGCTGTTTAATAATTAAATTCAGTAAAAAATGTCGATTTTGAATAAATTCCTGAAGGAATTTCAGGCCCTTTCAAGCAGAGGAGCAATGACTGTATGGTATGTGTTAAGCTTATGATAGCCAATCTGTACTTGGCAAATAATTATTGCGAGACCTTATGATGATTGATTGATAAACATCCACAAGTTTATCCAGCATTAACAATTCTAGCATATTCCAAAGTTTTTTGATACTGATTGTTTTACATGCTCACCACTGAGAAGCTTTTCTTGTTGTTCCTTTTAGGCAATGGGTAAAATTTTCTCAGGTCTCGCCCAGTGTGGAGCATGGGGATGCTTTGATGAATTCAATCGCATTGATGCGTCCGTGCTTTCAGTTATTTCTTCCCAGATTCAGACGATTCGAAACGCTTTAATGAAGGGGTGGAAAAGATTTCAGGTAAACATTAAAAGAGACGAGTAATTGTGAAGGCTGATCTTGGTTTTCAGGCCAAGTTTCAGGGTTAGACCCCATCATTAGATCAAAGGGCTGCCACTTCTGTAATTCATTTGTGCTGAACATTTCAAACTCCTGAATATGTAGCTTTGGTTTGAAAGATGTTAGATCCTTGCTGATTGCCTAATCCTTTGTGAGGTTCTTCCTTTGTGAAGTGTGATAAAAGTGATCTTAATAGGATAATAGCAAGTTAATGGGATAATAGTCTAGTAGTAATGAGGAACAGGAGTAACTTAACTTGACGTGGATTGTGAGGCTTTATTTCCTGAGGCTTTATTTACTGATGCTTATTGGAATTCAAAAACCTCAGACAGATAATTTGAGGCTTGTGAAGTATCTTAAAGAAGGTACATTCATCCCAATGTTTGTATCAGGATGACTGTCTAAAGCTAAATATTTTAGCACTTTGTTCTAAGTGGGTGCCCCAGTGTTACAGCTTTGCTCTTTGAGCAAATAGTACTAATTTTTTAAATTCCTAATTCACATTGTTCTAATGTTTTCTTATGTCTTTAGTTTGAAGGACAGGAGATTTCCCTTGACAGCCGTATCGGCATTTTTATTACTATGAATCCTGGTTATGCTGGCCGGACTGAGCTCCCCGAGTCTGTAAAAGCTCTGTTCAGGCCTGTGGTTGTTATTGTACCAGATCTTCAGCAGATCTGTGAAATAATGCTGTTTTCTGAAGGGTTCCTTACAGCAAAGGTACGAAAATTCTGTTGTTAGCCATACCCATGTACCCACCGATGTTTGCATGGCCAGTAGCAATGTCCACATTCGTGATCATTGAAATTAAATCTCAAACAGGTCCTTGCCAAAAAGATGACAGTGCTGTACAAGCTGGCAAGGGAACAGCTTTCTAAGCAACATCACTATGATTTTGGACTGCGGGCCCTTAAGTCAGTGTTGGTGATGGCTGGAGAATTGAAAAGAGGATCAGCAGACCTCAGTGAGGTAGATTTGCTGCTTAGTTACCCTGGGCATATCATCTTTTTCATTCGGAAGGAGATGAGTTTACCCATCTGATGTAGTTTGTCTGCTTTGGAAATAGGAGCACTGGTGATATTTGTCATATTGTTTCATTTTGTTCTTATTCCACATAGTTCCATTGTGCTCTCTGCCATTAGAACTCTGGTGAAAGTAGGGAAATCTATGGAAAATGAGATATTTTCCTGCTTGTAAAGTCCAGGATGCAAATAGCCAGATGAATATCTCTGGATGACTAGCAAAAACTGGTTTTTGAACAGTGAGTGCTCCAGCTCAGGAAAGCTGTGGTGTGGGCCACGGCAGCCATTTGGCATTTGATTAACATGGTGGAAGAAGGCAGTGCATTATTCTTAGTTACTGATATGCTTAATCCATATAAAATAACCTCTATTTTTTCCACTGGGAACTGATGACAAAAAAACATTCTAAAAGCTGTACTGAAATAATCCGGCAATAGCTTTTAAAGATTTAAAGTTTTGAAGTACCTCATTTTAGCTGATTAGTTAACTATCTGGTAAAGATTGATGTTGCTATGTTTTGTCTAGGATGTTGTACTAATGAGAGCTCTGCGAGATATGAATCTTCCTAAATTTGTGTTTGAAGACGTGCCTCTGTTCCTTGGCCTAATCTCTGACCTGTTTCCTGGCCTGGACTGCCCTCGGGTCTGCTACCCTAACTTTAATGATGCTGTAGAGCAAGTGTTGGAAGAACGAGGTTATGTTGTTCTACCAGTGCAGGTATAAAAAATGCTAATTGCTTGAGGTTTTGTTGTAAACGTGAGGCTGCAGGTGCATTGTTGCACCCTGGAGTGGCTCCAGGAAAACTTACCTGATATAGACCAGCTGCTAGTCTTGTCCACAAAGAGTTAGGACAGTAGTCTACTGAATCCATGTTTATTTTTCAGGTGGATAAAGTAGTTCAGATGTATGAGACAATGTTAACTCGTCACACTACAATGGTGGTCGGACCTACTGGAGGTGGCAAGACGGTTGTTATTAAAACCTTGTGCCGGGCCCAAAACAAGTGAGTACAGAATGTGAACCAGGCTGTAAAATGGCACAGTCTGTATTACTCAGCCCTGTCCAGTCATGGCAGGATCAACACCTGCCCAGAGTATTTGCTTGGGTTAACATGAGATGGTAGTGTGACATTTTACTATTGGGTTTCTTGCTATATCTTTAGGCTGGGATTATTGACAAAGCTTTATGTACTGAACCCTAAAGCTATGAGTGTGATTGAGCTGTATGGGATCCTTGACCCTGTCACACGAGACTGGACAGATGGAGTCCTGTCAAACATTTTTCGGGATATCAACAGACCCACTGACAAGAAAGAGCGAAGGTAGGCAGCTAGAAATTGTGGTGGTTTTGAGATCCTGGGGTTTACATCAATTAAAATAAAAATTGATATGGCACTATTTAAAAAAACAAATGCTAAACAAGTAGAAAGTGTCTAGGGATCTTTCTGTCTCCTGTGAATTTCTAGTCTCAGTGAAAATATGCAATTATAAAAAAATGAATGGTCGACTTCAAAATGCCTGGACTGACACCACTGATAAGACTTATGAATTCAGAAATATGTTAGCAAAATCAGAGCTCAGTCAGCGCCCCATGGCTCTTGTACACAGGTACATTCTCTTTGATGGAGATGTGGATGCTCTCTGGGTTGAAAACATGAATTCTGTCATGGATGACAACAAGTTATTGACCCTGGCCAATGGGGAGCGGATTCGACTTCAGGCTCACTGTGCGTTGTTGTTTGAGGTAAGAAATGACTGCACCATTTAATACACGGGAAGGGTTAGATACAGATGGGGCTTCAAAGCCTGAAAAGCAGTTACTGTGTTTCATTATCTTGTGTGATTATAGGTTGGAGACTTACAGTATGCATCTCCTGCCACAGTATCCCGCTGCGGAATGGTCTTTGTAGACCCTAAAAATCTGAGATATGAGCCCTACTGGCAGAAGTGGGTCAAAGGAAGAGAAAATGAGGTGGGAGTTTCTGCACTTGTTCAGAGAGTATTTGTATTTAACACCGAGCTGTAGACAGCTGTGAAAAACCTGGGTAAAGGCAGTCTGATTTTTCTGACAAGAGTTAACGGTGAGATTGCTTAGGTCCTTGTTTCTTATGTTTAATTTAAAAACTCAAGTCCACAGGGAGCTGAAGTAAGACAACTTAGTTGCTACCACCTGATGAATGCTGATCTTTACTTGCTGAACACCCAGTCCATACAACAGTGTCACATTTCTTCATGTGACTGTACCCTGTCTTTGGTAGAAGTGGTTCCTTCAGGAACAATCCCTGGTCAGCCAGGTGTTGATGGGAAGCTCTGCTGTCAAAATTTGTCTTTCCAGCCTTCTATGTGCTGAATTATTGTCCTTTTTGTGTTCCTTAGCAAGAGAAAGTGGAATTGAATCGTCTCTTTGAAAAGTATGTGCCCGAACTTATTGATATGATTGTGGAGGGAATTGTGGATGGCAGACAGGAACGAAAGCTGAAGACCATTATTCCTCAAACAGATTTAAATATGGTAAGAAACAGAGAATAAAGATTGAACATGTTTAACTAAGAAGAAAATGGAATGATGGAGAAAGTAAAACCTTCCCAAAGAAAGCACAGAAGGAGAATCTGTGCTGAAATGTCACTTTGCTACTGATGAGCACAGAGACACCAAACCAATCAGCTCCTAACAATGCTCTTCTACTGAACTTAATACACATAGCAGTAGGTTCACCTGTAAGAACAAAAGACCAGCAATCAGCTGAAAACATATTAAGAGTTTTCACGCATCTAAATGGCAATTTCGTTTACAGATTTGTCCTTTTTCCAACAGATCGTGCAGTTGACTGTGATGCTGGATGTCCTGCTGGTACAGCTTGAAAATCCTGATGTGCTGGAGTGTTTTTTCTTGGAAGCTTTATATTGCTCCTTAGGTGCTTCTCTTCTTGACGCTGGGAGAATTAAATTTGATGAAAACGTTAAACGTATTTCCTGCATGTCAATTGTTCAGGGCGAGAACATCCTGGCAAAGCCAGGGGAGCTGCCAGGTAGGACCTTGCCATAATTTAATCCAATTTAACCCCATTGATTATAGTATAGAAAAGTGTTAGTTTCCATGAAGGCAGATCATTATATTCCTTCCAGCTAGCTGTCCTGGCTGCAGATATGCTCCTTGAGGAGCTATCAGTGAAAACCTTGTAGAGATATTCATGCTGGGTGACTCTCAGCTACTGGTCTGTCTTCACAGAGCAGATGTCTTCTATGCCAAGCTGAAGAGATAAACAGTGAAAGGAAAAACAAAATTTGAAAGGAAAGCCAGTGGGAGGTGCTTAAAAAGTGGTGATATGATCCAGGTGCTGGAGTAGAGGAATTTTGGTTGATGCCTTCCTGGGTTAAATGGCTTGTAAATAGAGCAAAGTGCTGCCCAAATTGGTCTATAATCTTACCCTTCATTTTCATCTCAATCAGATTGCTTTCTTAGGAAGTATTTCAGTGTCCTAAAAACTTGCAGTTGCTTAATGATTTGCAGGTCAGCTGCCAACTTTGTATGACTTCCATTTTGATGGATCTCAAAAGAAGTGGGTACCTTGGATGCAACTTGTTCCTGAATATATTCATAATCCTGAAGTGAAATTTCTTGACATTCTAGGTGAGTATAAGATAAAATACAGTGATGATTTGCTTTTAATTCATAATGTGCCACCACTGAATGTGTGGCACTTCACATGAGACATCCTCTTTCTGTGCTGAAGGTCATCTACTCAAGTTCAGTTTCTTGTGATGGCACAAATCAGTTTCTTTAAAGTTCTTGTCATAGTAGTTTAGCAGTAATAAAGCTGATGTTTACAGCATTGTGTAATAAAAAGCGAGGAAAGGATGAAAGTGTGTTTCAATTAATAAGGCTTATTAGGAGCTAACAATGCCTTTTAAAAGCTAGAATAGCAGAAAATTCACAGCTTGCTCTACCAGATATTCTAGGAAAACATCAGCTCGTGGTTCAAGTATTCAGTAGATAAAAATTACATTCTTAGGGCTGTTATTGGTTGTTACTTCAAGCATTTCCTAATGGTGCTTTTCATAGTTAAGGACAAATTTAGGCACCTTAATTTACAGTGATACTCCAGCAAGCACAGGTTAACTTTGCTGACACAAGAGATAAATTTATGATCTCTGAAGTTGCTCCAAATGGCAGGCAATTCACATAGAAAAAAGTCATCTCTCTAGAGTTCTGGGAAAATGCTTATGATCCAAATAAATCCTGATTATATCCTTGAAATAGGGATTAAATGGAGCTTAACCAAACCATGACCCTCCTATATAAACGATAACTTCTTTTTTAGTATATATATACAAGAAAAGATCTCAATGCAAAAGACTGAAAAGAAATGGTTAAGCAATTAAAATTTTCTTTCAGCTTTGTTAGTGAGTTGATAAGTCAGATTGTCTTTGTGCAACTGCATATTAATACCTTGAGTGTGTGTTCCAGCACTATTCTATAAATATAAATCCCCCAGCTGTAGTGCATTTTCATTTGGCCAGTGATTATGTTGATGCTCTTTTTCAGTGCCCACAGTGGATACCACACGCACTACTTGGTTACTGGAACAGATGGTGAAAGTGAAACGCCCGGTTGTTCTCGTAGGTGAATCGGGTACATCTAAGACAGCAACTACACAGAACTTCCTAAGCAATCTGGACAAAGACCTTAATGTATGTGTGAGGCATTTTGCCCTGTTAATAAAGCTGCATTTTCATTCTTTGCCCTTGTGGTAAATTTGCATTGTGAAGTGTGAATCTGTGGGTTTGACTTGGGTAACGTGGCTGCAAGACCCAAAGTATGTGACTGATTTGAAAATCCTTCAAGATCAAAGATGTTTTGTTCTCTTCTACCTTGTACAGACTCAATTTTATAAAGTAAAAATAGATTATCAAAGTGTTAAGGATGAGGTTACTTTCCTTTGTCATCTATAATTCAAGTGAAAAATGGACCTGAGCAGCATTTCCTGTATGCCTGACAACTAATATAAAAAATATTTTTGAATGCCCTAGTAAAAAAAAACCCAAAAAAACAGGTTAGAGTCCATTCTTATCATTTTCTCCTGTCTGCAGCTGCTGCTGGTAATTAACTTCTCTTCTCGTACAACATCCCTGGACATTCAGAGAAACCTGGAGACAAACGTAGAAAAACGAACTAAAGACACTTTTGGCCCTCCCATGGGAAAACGTCTCCTTGTGTTCATGGATGATATGAATATGCCAAGGGTAAGCTGTCAATAGTTTTGCAAGGTAGTATAGAAACATTTGGGGTGGCGCTGATATGGTCCCTGCATGCACAAATCCAGTGTGCATTTAGTTTATCTCAGAGAAGAGGCACTTTTCCCATAGGAGACATTGGGACACAGTCAGTGCTGGAGCTTTACAAGGTGTTCCTCATTCCCTGGAATGTTCTCCTGAGTGTGGAGCACAATATTCCCAGGCGTAAAGCAGTAATTGTGAGCTGATGTACTGTGCTTTGGTGTATCCTTGTGTATCCTGCAGATTGATGAGTATGGCACACAGCAACCCATTGCCTTGCTGAAGCTGCTGCTGGAGAAAGGTTTCATGTACGATCGTGGTAAAGAGATGAACATTAAATTTCTTCGAGACCTGGGTTTTGTTGCTGCCATGGGCAAAGCTGGAGGAGGTCGGAATGAAGTTGACCCTCGATTCACCTCACTCTTCAGTGTTTTTAACATCCCTTTTCCTTCTGAGCAATCACTGAATTTGATCTACTCCTCCATCCTGAAAGGCCACACTGCGGTAATTTCACTGTTTTTAAAGGATTGCTCAACAGGTTTATGATTTTTAAATAGACATTTATTTCTATGTTGTTGCAAGACCTGAAATCTTTGTTACCATTTTTCTTAACATCTAGACCCTCACATGAACCTTTCTTTTCCTCTTCTCTTTCTCAACTGGTTTTACATTGTTTAGATAAATTCTTGTGTTATATGTAAACATTCAAGCCAGCAGATAGTTTATGAACCTGGGGCTTTTCATAGGTCGAAACCTCTGAATGATTTGGTTGCAGTTCCTGTAAGCAAATGCAGAAAGATCAGCAAACTCTTTCCTTAATGAGTATGAAAATTGTAATTTACCGCAATAGACTGCATTAGTAGCCAGGTACCTACAACATTAGATAAGAGCAGCCTAATTTTTCTGCTACAGAAATCCTGTGGGAATTCCAGTCCCTGAGTTTGATGTTATCTTGAGCACTCAGCAGGTTCCAGAGTGGAGACTGCCCTGAATATTTAACTGCAGAATGTTCATACTACACAGAATTTCTGAACCAAACAGGTTTAAAAGCTGGAAAGCAGATTTTGTTTAATAGCATTGAGTTCTGTCTGGGCAGTCTCATGAAAACACCTCTTCTTTCTCATGTTTGCAGACCTTTAATGAGCCCATATCAGCCATCTCTGACAAGATTACTCTGTGTACTTTGGAACTTTATAAAATGATTGTTACTGACCTACCCCCTACTCCTTCCAAATTCCATTACATTTTTAACCTGCGGGATCTGTCCAGGATCTATAATGGGCTTGTTCTTACAGATTCAGAAAGGTAAGAAGAGAAAAACTATCATTAGTGGTCCCACACCTGATTTTTTGGGGTGCATCTGGGTGAAAATGAGGTAATTTGGTACATGAAATCAGTCACATTTGGTCACTTTTCATTAAACCGCAATGAGAAATAGAGCATTCTAAATTGTGATCTACTCTTGATACCAAACACTGATGCATTAGTCCTTCTTAAATGAGATATCAGAGGTAAAAATGCAAGCAAATTAGTTATTACGAAAAGAACCAAATCATAAAGATATAAAGTAAAAAGGTCAGTCCAGAATTTGGTCCTTGTTATTAACCATATGGCCTTAGGAATTGTGTCAGCTCATTTGGTGCAGTCTGATATTTTGATGTTATTTCAGGTTTCACACAGTGACCCAGATGGTGAGAGTTTGGGGAAATGAATGCCTGAGGGTTTTCCATGACAGGCTGATTAATGAAGCAGACAAAGAATTGGTGAGTGATTTCTTTCAATTTTTTAGTAGTCACTGACTATTATGATGGCAATTAATTTGCAAAAGCAGCACTACCAAGTGTTGGACTCAGGTCTTGCTGTCTGACTGCAGACTTGTCTAAGCAATATGTTGCTCATTAATTTAAAACATGGCCCATGGAAGATTTTTTCCTAAAACAATTTGACTATGGCAGATTAAGAAAGCAGATCTGCTGAAGCAATGGAAAGTATCACTTGGTTTGCCTGTCCAGGAAAATTGATTGGCAGAAGTGCGGGTGACAAAGTGTGAGAGCAATACAGGAGAAAACTCAGGAAATCACTTCAAGTCATTATTTTCCTTCAGGAATGACTGTACCAGAATGTGACTGTACAATAGAGTAGTAAAAAGGATAAAAGCCAAGTTCTTACGCAGTGCATTCAGTTCTGGCTGTTATGCAAAATGGAAAACACTTCAATTTATATCTTAAAATACAAAAGAGAACAATGCCGGTTTTAAACCCTGAGATTTAGGAGAGAAATAGAGGTAAAGTCTGCTCATCTATAAGCGACTTGCTTTGCTTTGGAAGTTGCTTAGATGAAAAGAGGTAGGCCAGGAAGGCTTCAGATTTTTCTAGTTAAAACTTTCTCCTCTAACATACAAAGATACATCTCCTCAATTTTCAGTTTTCTCAATGCTCAATTTTCACAGTGCAGAATATTAATGCAGACTTTGAAGCTTTGTGAGAAATCTTTCTGGTGAGATATCTGCGAATGCTGAAAAGGAAAGTTAATTAATATACTGTTTACACCAATATATGAGAAGGTGTTTTTTTAACAGACTTACCCTTTTTTGTTTTGATGTTCTACAATCGATTGGCTTGAACCATTCTTGACCTGCCTATTAGATCATTTTAGATCATACGTAGAGCACAGAAGGGGGCAGTAATCTTTGGATCTTCTAGTGACATGAGTATCACCTTGAAATAAATCAGTATTTGAGCAGGAATCTGCTTTATCACCTTTCTTAGTGCTACTGGATTCACAATCAAATGCTTTGTTGTGTTGCCTGACTTATTTAATGAAAGGTACAAGGCCATATAAAAACCTTGGTTGAAGAGCATTTCACGGATGACTTGGAGCACGTCATGAGGGATCCGATTCTTTTTGGAGATTTCAGAACAGCCCTGAATGAAGCAGAACCTCGTGTTTATGAAGATGTCCAAGACTATGAAGTAGCAAAAGCTCTCTTTCAGGTAGAGTGCCTCAGCTGGGAATGGGCCTGCCTCAAGCTGTAGGAAATCTGCTCTCTTCTGTGTGCACTCAGAACTTTATGTGCTTGGATGCCCATTTGGGGTTTGCAGTGATGAAAACTGAGGATCAGCTACAGAGTCAGCAGTGTTTTCCAACAGTTTATTTTCCCTGAGGAATGGGAAAGGAATAATGCTGCCGAATGGGCTATTTTATTAATATTATTAATTGTTTCACTGGTCTCCTAGTAACATTCTGTTCACCTTTCTCTGAAGGAGATTTTGGATGACTACAACGAGTTTCATATTAAAATGCATCTGGTTCTTTTTGATGATGCTTTGGAGCATTTAATCCGTATCCATCGCATCATCCGGATGGACCGCGGGCACGCCCTGCTCATCGGAGTGGGAGGCTCAGGAAAGCAGTCCCTGGCCAGACTGGCTGCACATACAGCTGGATGTGAGGTTTGTGACCCCGTGTCTTGGCTGTGAAAAAAGACAAGGAAAGTAAAATTGTGATTGGGATTAAACTGGGGATGAGGGTCAGTCGGTCAGTCAAGAGCGGGCTTGCAGCTCTTCCCTGTGGAGAGAAACCCAGGGTGAGGTGATTGACAGGAGGCCCAAGCTGACTGTGTGTGACCTGGGCAGGAAGCTGCCAGTGCCTCAATCTAGGTGTTGGCACTGGGGAAAGAAAACAAGGATGTGTTTGGCAATGAACAACTAATTGTCCCTAACTACTGCTGTTGATATTTACATGTGGTACAGCAGCCCTTCAGTGCTGCCTGAGGAGCCTTGTTGTGATTGATACTCTATTATTTCAGATAGGAAATGTTCCTCTCAGAGGCACTTTACTTACAAAGGCTTGGAAGGAAAGATCAAAAAAAGAGGATGAACACAAAGCAATTTTGAAAATACAAGCGTGCAGGGTTGTACAAATGTAATTTTAAGAAAGAATGTAGTGCATAATTTTATTGACACTTTAACATTTACTGATGACTGGGGCCAAACCAACCCCCTTTATCCAGTCTAATTGAAATTCAGAGTTACCATCATATCTTGGATCCGTCTGTGTCTTCTCAGTGTGTGTTTTCATCCTTAGGTATTTGAGATCATCTTGAGTCGAGGATATGGAGAAAATAATTTCCGAGAGGATTTGAAAAATTTGTACCTGAAGCTGGGTATTGAGAACAAGTCAATGGTGTTCTTGTTTACGGATGGCCAGGTGGCAGAAGAGAGTTTCCTGGAACTCATCAACAACATGTTGACTTCAGGTGCCACTGGCAGCCTCTGCTTGTGACTCATAATCTCAACAGCACCCTTGATACAGCTATTACTGCTTCACCCTGTGTCCTCTGCTGCTTTAGTTAGTTGCACCTTTCAGTGCTACCTGAAATGATCTTGGCCTTAATAATGGCTTTCTGGCATTTTCTTACAATCAAATGTATCTGGAGAGGTTATAGGAGTCATTCATGCTGGCGATGATGCTCTGGGAGTCTCAGATTTCTTCCAAGACTGAGAGGAACTTCAGCTGCATTTGGCCACAAACCCACCTGTTGTCCAATTGGCTTTTGAATAGCATTGACCTGCAGCAACTGTTCATATGCATATTTATGTATATATGTCCTGAAACGTAGTTTGGTGTCTTCTAGTGAATGAAGCAGCTGGAAATGAGCAGCAGCTGGCACTGTGTGAGCACCCGCTCTATAGAGGTTACTGCACAGTCTGATATGAGAACAGATGTGTTAATTTTATCCCTTTCCTTATTCTGGTTTTCCCTGTCCCTGGTCTGTCATTAGGTTACTTACGCAGTATTTGCCACAAGATTGAGAGAATTAAAATGTGAACTGATGGTTCACAGACACTAATGAAGATTTTCTATGCAGAGTTAAAAGTACTTTATGTTCCTGTGACATTTTGTATATGTTGCTGAAGCCCAACCAAAAACACATTAATTATTCCTCTAAATCCCAAGTATGGCCTATTTTCCATGAGGGCCATGGGGAGGAGGAGAAGATAGAGAGATGAATTGGTTCATTCAAAACTACTCAGAATCATTTTTGCAGAACTAGGTTTAAAATTGGTTTCTCATCTGCCCTATCCCCAGCCATATGGTTTCCTCTTACTGGTTGTTCTCACTAGCATTCTTCTGTCCTTATGTTACAGGAATGGTGCCAGCCCTTTTTGCAGATGATGAAAAAGACTCCATACTAAATCAGATTGGAGAAGAAGCTGCTAAAGCTGGCGTGGGCGCAGCTAAAGAGAGTATCTGGCAATATTTCGTAAGCAAATGTGCAAGCAACCTTCACATTGTCCTGGGAATGTCCCCAGTTGGGGAGGACCTGAGAACGTGGTGCAGAAATTTCCCAGGTATAAATTGTACACACTGTTTAGTCCCTTCCCTGTGAAAAACAGATTTACAGGCAAGAGAAAAATCTCCAGTGAACACTGAGAGATGACTGGCAGATAACACTAAGCAGAGCAGGTTTCATGATTAAGGATTTGCAGTGCATGATTTTTTTTTCCAGTTAATTACCACATATCAGTGAACGATATTGATTAGCATTTATCAGATCAGTTCATTTTCCAGCTGAACAGCTAGAAATCAATTGATCATCCTCAGTGAACTGGAAATACACAGCCTTTGTCTGCAATCTCTCTTCTGTAATTTACAGCAGAAAGTGTGGTGTTAAACCATTGTGAAACTAGGATGGTGGTAAGAGAAACATTTTTGTATCCAAAGTCAAAAAAGGGCGTGGTGAGGGGGACACCCATGGAGAGAAAAAAGCACCTGAGCCTGGCAGGTGCTTCAGGTGGCTGCAAGGAGTCCTGGGAAACAGAAGACATTCAGGAAAGATGGGTACAGGTGGGAATGCTAAACCAGGCCCTGAAATACTTTATTGCAGCTCTTGACTGCATCCTATGGAGCCTAAAGAATGGTACAGTGGGGTTAGCAGAACACTGGGGCAAAGCTCATTGTTTACTGTCAAAATGGAAGTACTGAGTTTGTGGTAAACTGTGTTGCTTAGAAAGAGTCAAGACTAATTTGCAAATTCTTGATGTAACTAAAGTTAATTAGAGGACTGCCTGTCTGATTAGGGGTTAGTTTTACAAAGGAATTTTTCAGATAACACTGTCCTTTTATTTTAAGGTCTTGTCAACAACACTGGTATTGACTGGTTCTTGCCCTGGCCCTCCCAGGCCTTGTGTGCAGTTGCACAATCCTTTCTGGGTATGTAACATGTCAGTATTTCAACCCATTAACCCTTGGCATAGCCTAAGAAATAGATTCTTTACTTTGCAGTTACTGTACATTTCACAATTTCATTTCCCATTGTGCTTGTTACCTTGAGTCCAAATGGGTAATGAAAAAACCCAGTCAAAAAACTACTGGATAGTAGTTTCTTAATCAAATAGGCTTTTTAAATTGCTAAAATTCAAGTTCCCAACTCTGCAGACAGTGTGGGCTGCCTACCAGGAGGTTCCCTTCTGGCTCTGCCCTGGTCTTGCTTTTTGCCCCAGAAGACAGACTTGTTTTGTGCCTGGCTTAGATGTGCATAAGAAAGATGGTAATTGGTGTACTCTGAAAAAAGCCACAAAGCTTGGAAATGTTTTATTTCTTCTGCCCAATTTTAGGAAAAAACAAACGCATCCCGCCAGAGAGCTCCAAGGCAGTGATTGACCACATTGTCATGGTGCATGAATCTGTAGGGGATTACAGCAAGAAATTTATGGAGAAACTGAGACGTAGAAATCACGTCACACCAAAAAATTACCTGGATTTTATCAGTACTTATGCAAAATTGCTGGAGGAGAAAAACGAGTTCATTTTAGGTAAGGCTGTGTAGATGTTTTCTCCTTTTTAATAAGTGATTTAAATATTTTAAAAACAAAAGAAGTTCCGGTGAGAATCCCACATATTACCCAGAATATGCAAAAATTGTGTTAGCAGTACTATCTGAAATGCTGTGCTGGCACACAGCTGTGGGGCTGTGTTTTGACATTGACCCGAAATCTTTGCCACATGTGAATGTTCAGACTCTGTCAAACAATGGGTGCTCCTCAAATCCTTTTGTGAATGAACATGAGCCAGAATCCCCAAACCAGACCCTCCTCTGCTTGGGGGGCAGTCTGCTGAAGTCTAATATCAGCATGGCCTTGCTCAAGGTTTGACTTCCTTCCTCAAGCAGCAATTCTTATTCATACTTCAGTGGCACTGGGATATGTGAAGAGGATAAAATACAAACAGCGTAATATGGAAAGTAAGTTGTGGCACAGGGCCACTGTGTCAGCTCAAGTGACATTAATACCATTTTGGTTGGGAGGCTTAGGAAAGGATAATCTCTCAGTGCACCTCTAAGGATATTTTCTCTTTGTGAGATTGTCTGTTGTTATGTGTTTGAACACAATGAATCACTGATGTTTCTCCCTTTTTTTCTACCTAGCACAATGTAAACGACTGGATGGGGGCTTAGTTAAATTGAAGGAGGCTGCTGTACAGCTGGCTGAGCTGAACATTAAACTTGCTGAACAAAAGATTGTGCTAACAGAAAAAACAGCTGCTATTGAGGCTTTGTTACGAGACATTAAAATAAACACAGAAATAGGTGAGTAGTTTACAACTACTGAAGTGTCCCACAGGCTAAGCAGGGCTCACATCATCTGTGTTAGGCTGGGTTGGGAGACCCTTGAAGAGCTCCAGCTGCTTTTTGAGGTATCCCTCTTGTTCTGTGTGCTGCTCCCATGACATGGCAGAGGAGCAGGTCCCCTGCCTTGCCCAGGTTGCCATCTTTGCTCTACGTTGGGCCCACAGGACTTTACACAACTCACTGCTACTCGTCTGCCCTCATCTTCCCTTTCCAAGGTGGTGGGCATGATGTGGGAAAGGCAGTAGCAAGAAAGGCAACTTCTGATTCAGAAATTTCGTATTAGAGGGGAACATGGAGGAAAAGAGATTGTGCATGCTGATGTGTGGAACACTAGCTGTTCCTAACCTGGTGATGTAACTATAAGCAAGCTGGCCACACAAAAGTTCTGACTTGATGGTAATGTCTGATTTTCAGCAAAAAGTAAATCTCTGTTAGTGTATAGGTATATGTTCTGTATACAAACTTGACTGATCCGTTGACGGTCCTGCCTTTACAATTACCAGCTGAGGAGAAGAAAAAAATGGGTGAAGAAAAAGCTATAGAGATACAGGAACAGAATAAGGTTATTGCTGTGGAGAAGGCGGAGGCTGAGGCAGCACTGGATCAAATCAAGCCTATGATGGAAGCTGCCAAACGGGAGGTTGAGAAGCTTGACAAGGCTGAAGTTACTGAACTCAGGTGACTCATTTGTATGTGCAGTAGCATAAACTCTTGGAAATTCACTGAGAGACCCTTGTTTGCAAGATCTGAGCCTTAGCCTCATCTTCCTCACCTGCCTGTAAAGGTCAGGACATCATCTGTCTGAGTGCAGAGGTCACAGCAGAATGCCCTGATTCCCAGCCCACAGCTTTGCCTTAAGACAGTTCTTCCCGGCCTTTGTTTGCTGTTTTCCCCTTCTTTCTCTGGCCTGTGCCTAATGCAGCAGAACCTGCTCTGGTTTTTGCCTGAACAATGGCTGTCCAAACCCGTTCATTCCTCCTCTAGTTTTCCTGTGTAAGTAGGAGCACACAACAGTTATTTTTCAGGGATACTTTCATAGCAAGAAAGTGTATTTCCCTGCCAAATTTACTCCTCCCTGTGTTTTGATAATACATCTTTTATTTGAGGATTGATGTAAAGGCACATCCAGTCTTTGGCTCTCCCTGAAATAGTTGTGCCCAAAATAGCAATGGCTCTCCCTTCCCTGCCACCCCTACTCAGTTTCCTTTCTCTCATAGATCTCTGGATTTTTCTCCAGCTGCTTCACTGCCCTAGGAAAGAATATTGTGGCTCAGTGTTTTAAGCTGTCCACTGTTGAAATCCTTTAGTATTTTGTGGATCAAATTGTCCGAATACAAGAATTGGTTCTGAGCTTTTGAGTAGTTAATAATTTATTGTCTCACTTGGGTTATCTTTTTCACTGTCAGGGCTTGTCTTATGTACAAGCTCCTGTATTGCAATTCCTCTCTTAACAGGAAGTACCCGTGTCTGGCATCATGTGCTTTGTCTCCTTTTTTCTCTTCCACTGTCTCCTTCACCTGTTTTCCAGATCCTTTGCAACACCCCCGAAGCAGGTGCAGGTTGTTCTGGACTGTATTCTTATAATGAGAGGTTACAAAGAGCAAAACTGGAAGAATGCCAAAGCAATGATGGCTGACACAAATTTCCTGCGACTTCTGTTGACGACGGACTTCAGGGAAATTCCGTGGAGCCATGTGAAAGCTATGCGAGGTGAATTCCTGCTCTGGGTACTTGCAATGAATATGGGATCTCATTAATGGCATCAGCCATTCCAGGGACAATCCTTCCAGTGCAATTGGGGAGGGATTCACTTTGTGCCAAGGGACAGCTCTGCAGTGCTGCAGATGTTGCACTGTTAGGGTGACTGGATTTTTCAGATTTCAAAGACCTTCTGCTGTGTGTTCCACCTGGTTTATTCCTTAGCTAGGATTCTTACAGGCTCTGGTTTAAAGCAGGCAAGATACAAACAGGATAGCTGAGTAGTCCTTCTGTCTGCTTTTAGCTGCTTAGTAGAATTATGGCCTCACCCATATGCTGGCAATTAAAATGTGATGTTACAGAGTGGAAAGAAGGCAAGCTGTATCTAAGCTTTATGGGCTAAACCTCACACAGGCACTCAAAGGTGTAATCCAGAGTAGTCCCATTAGAAGGGGAATTTGGGTCTTGGAGAAAAATGGCATCTGAGTGCTGCAGAGAAGACAAATAATGATCCTCAGACATGCTGAACAATTTGTTAATGCACTCCCTTCATGGAGAAAGAACCTGAGAAATCACTAACAATATTGGGCTTGTGTTGTTACAGCCCAGCAGCTTCATCTTAAAGTCAGAGTCTCTGTAATATTCTGACAAATGTTTCCTATTTTCTGTCACAGCATTGACTGATACTGCTGGTAGGAACAGCTATTTCTTTGAGGGTTTTTGCACAGTTATTCAACTCACTTGCAATATTTTTGTTTGCCAATTTAGCTCTCTTAAAGAATCTTAATACTACCTGGGCTGAAATGGAAGTTATCAGCAGAGCAGGACTGGGAATGTTAAAGTTTGCTGAAGCAGTGGTGACTTACTGTGATGTAGTTAAAACAGTCAAGCCAAAGGAAGAAAAGGTAAAATATGTCAGAATCAAACTCAGAGAAGGTCGAGGCATGATCCTGATGGAAAAGATAATACTTGACCACTTCATAGACTGCCCACTTTTCTTATCAAAGTGCTTAAAAAGTGATGTTTAGGAGAGCTATTGCAGTACCAGTGAGGCAGGTTCTCAGTCATAAATCACTGTATTTGTTGTGTCAGGGTGCTGGGGTGTGGGTTGTCATCCTTGCCAGTGCTTGAGGGATGAGGGAGGAACATGTTCAGTTGGAATTCTGTAACCTAACATACTTAGAAAAACACAGTTCAGAGCTGTTTACTAAAAACAAACTTAAAACCCCATGGCATTTGGACAGAGCAGAGGTCAGTAGTGCACAAAATCCATGTTCCTTAAGCACAGACTTGTTGATTTGCTTTTTTTAGCATGGCTGGAGAGTCAGCTGTGTTACCAAAGGAAGCTAATGTCCAACAGATGACACTGGGAAACTTTTGTCAAGAAAAGGTTATTATATACAACCGACTACAAAGAAAGTATATTCACTAGATGATGTGTCTGACTATTTTTGGAGCCTTAATATTGTTGTTATTAAGCAGACAAACCTCCCCTTTTGTCAGGGCAGGAGAGTCCTGCTGACCTCCAATGCTTTAATATTCCTTGTGGGTACAAAACTGGGAGATTTCTCTGCTTTGGACCTGCAGTGTCAGGCTGTGATGTGTGTTTGGGGTGGGGAGAGGAGGGTAACAGTGTCAGTTATTTTGGCTTATGCTGTTTATTACCAGGACACTTTGAAATATATGATATAACCAAAAGAAATGTGAGAACTTAATAGTTCTCTCCAAAATCCTTCTGTCCTCTGACATTCTTATGTTTCCTTTGAAATGTACTTTAGGTGGCCAGGCTAGAACGGAACTACGAGTTAAGTAAGCGGGAGCTGGAAAGGATACAGGCAGAGCTGGCTGCCATTCAGGATGAGCTTAAAGCTTTGGGGGAAAAATATGAACTGGCAATAAAAGAAAACCAAAAGTTACAAGAAGAAGCAGAGATAATGCAGAGAAGATTAGCGGCTGCTGACAAGCTCATCGCTGGCTTGAAATCTGAGAATGAGAGGTAAGTCTAGATTCAAAGAGGATCATTTTTGACACCAGAAGTTCTTGTGTCGGGGATAAAATCTATCAGGTTGAGACATTTTTGAGAATGTTTCTTCCTGTGGTGTTTGTTTCTGAGAAGAGCTATTATCTGTTCTGAGCTAATATCCATTAGCTCTTGGAAAATAACTGAGATTAAAAGAAGGTTCAGATCAACTCAGTGTCTGTGGCCACCATAATAGTGAGAGAAAACTGATTCTAAGTGTGGGAGTGTGTGTCAGCCTGTATCTAAAGTAGCAGGAAATTCTGCACATAATCCCCATCTTCCTGGTACAGACTGACCCATATAATTCTATCAGGTGGGCAGAGGAATTCAAGGAATTAGAAATACGAAAGGTGAAGTTGCTTGGAGATTGTCTACTTGCTGCTGCCTTTCTGAGCTATGAAGGAGCCTTCAGCTGGGACTTCCGTCATGAAATGCTCTATCAAGTGTGGCAAGAAGATATTTTCTCACGAGAAATTCCTGTCAGCCATCCATTTAAGTTAGAGAGCCTCCTGACTAACGAGGTGGAGGTGAGCAGGTATGTCCAGCCAGGAAACCCAGGGACTGCTGAATGTGGCAGTGTACAGTGGGAGTCTGGAGCTGAATCTGTAGCACAGAATTGGTATTGTGGGTGGGGGTGCACAGCCACACCAGAGAGAGGCAATCTCACTTTCATGTTAAGGGAAGGAGACAAATTATTTTCCTTCTGATTAACAGGGGCCATTTGTTGTAACAAACTGTTGTACTTAGCACTCCAGGAATATCCACTGAACTTGGACACATGTAATACCATTTCTAGGAAATTTTTAGGAGTTCTCTATAAAAATATGTTTCCATAACCCAACAGATGTCTTTTCATTGACTTCAATGGGTTATTAAACCCATGCCCAGGTAGCCCACATATCAACTACCACGGGATGGCTCTCCTAAGGCTACAGTCAGTGTTTTGAGCAGTGCAGTTACAGTGAGTCAGTCTGAGCTGTGACACTGTCCCCACAATCACTCTGTGTGTGTCCTTGTGTGGCTAATGCTGCGCTCAGTGAATTGCATCATTGTACTGACACATGAAATGTGCTGCTCTCCCACCGAGTTTTCATCCCAGGCTGGTCTTTGATGCGTTCTGTTCCCAGATGGGTTTCCCAAGGATTGCCCCCAGATGAGCTCTCTATCCAGAATGGCATCCTGACAACCTATTCAAGCCGCTTCCCACTCTGTATTGACCCCCAGCAGCAGGCATTACACTGGATCAAGAAGAAAGAAGAAAAGAATAATCTGAGGGTAAAGATAGAAGAGTGCTTTACCTCGTTACTGGTTGTTTTCAAAGCTGCATGAATATCTGTCACCTTGGATGGGCAACCAGTTATATATCACAGAATCATTGAATGGTTTGGATTGGGAAGGACCTTCTAGTCCCACCCCCTGCCATGGGCAGGGACACCTTCCACTATCCCAGGCTGATCCAAGCCCCATCCAGCCTGGCCTTGGGCACTGCCAGGGATGGGGCAGCCACAGCTTCTCTGGGAACCTCTGCCAGGGCCTCCCCACCCTCCCAGGGAAGGATTCCTTCCTAATATCTAATTTAACCCTGGCCTCTTTCAGTTTGAAGCCATTCCCCCTTGTCCTATTGCTAAATGTTTTTGTAAAAAGTCCCTCTCCAGCTCTCTTGGAGCCCCTTTAGGCTTTGGAAAGTGCTATAAAGTCTCCCTAGAGCCTTCTCTTCTCCAGGATGAGCTACCCCAGCTCTCTCAGCCTGTCTGCCCATGCAGGAAGAGTCTAACCAAGAGGCTGGTGTCGATTGTGATTTATTTCAGCTCCGGGATGAAACTTCTATGTAGGACAATAAACACAGAGGCACAGTTAGAACTTTAAAGGGTGATTTCCAAATGGAAATTATTCTCAGCTAATCAGAAAAAAGCACCTTTACTGTTTTGTACAGGTGCAGTTTATATCCTCTGTGAGAGGAAAGACAAAAAGCAGCAAAGAGCAAACTTTGTTAATGTTGGCAGCTATTGCAAAATAATCATGGCCAGCAAATTGAATATCAGTTCTCCTTTCATGTTTTCCCATTGTTCTCTTGCAGATGGCTTCTTTTAATGACCCAGATTTCCTGAAACAATTAGAACTGGCCATAAAGTATGGAACCCCTTTCCTGGTGCACAGTGTTGATGAATACATCGACCCTGTGATAGACAATGTCTTAGAGAAGAATGTCAAAGTTGCACAGGGGCGAGCATTCGTTGTCCTGGGGGACAAAGAAGTTGACTACGACAGTAATTTTAAATTGTACCTGAACACCAAATTAGCAAACCCAAAGTATTCCCCCTCAGTGTTTGGCAGAGCTATTGTTATCAATTATACAGGTAAGCTCAAGTGTGTACTTAATAACAAAGTAGGGATTATGCTGTTGTGCAAATTTAGGGCCTGGGTCATTGTCTGAAACCCTGGTGAAACTAAAATTTCATACTCTCCCTTATACTTAGCATCTGATTTAATAGAAAATCCTTCTAATTTCTCTCCTCTAATCTGCAACTGAGCTAATTGTCTCTTCCTGCACTGGGCAGGTGAGGATGCTTTGGTAGAAATAAGATACAGAGTCATTAACGAAGTCCCTCTGTTGCATTGCTGTAGTTTTATGAGAGGCTTGAGATTAAATAAGTTGTATAAAAACTGCCCTGTGCTTACAAAACTCTGTGCTCTGTCCGTGTGTTGTACCTGTAGTTACACTCAAGGGCCTGGAGGATCAGCTGCTCAGCATCATCACAGGTTTTGAAAGGAGGGAGTTGGAGGAACAGAGAGAACGTCTCATCCAGGAGACAAGTGAGAACAAAAACCTGCTGAAAGATCTGGAGGACACTCTCCTTCATGGACTGTCAACATCCACAGGAAACATGTTGGACAACGTGGAATTGGTGGAAACCTTGGAAGAGACAAAATTCAAAGCTACTGAGGTACCAGCTCTGGGCCTTTTGGATGGGTATCTATGAACAGAAGTTAGTCTTTCCTTTTTCACTGTGATTCATCTTCCAACCCTGAAGCTTGCTAATAGTTTGACAGGAAATGGAGAGTTTTCTCATGAACGTGTTGCATCGTTCAGTATTGGGCACTATTTTATTGACCAGAGAACCAAATCCGAACTTCCTTAACAGGACCAAAGTAATGTTTGTTTACAGTTCTAAAGCAAAAGAATCCATCCTTGGAGTTCTCAGGCCACAGCTGGGTAAAGCCACATTGGACCTGATCTAGTGGTGGTCATAATCAGGCTTTGGGCAGAAAGTTGAACTCAAGATCCACAGAGAGCCTTTTCCACATTATTTCTGTGATTTTGTGTAAATCTTGGCCTTTACTTTTCATAAATATACAGGGTGGGATTAATTTTATCTAACTTATAGTTTTTATAATCCATACAACTTTTGAGTTACCTGCCCAGGTTCCCTCTATGGTCACACAGAGAGGCAGGCACCGAACAGCTCTGATATTTGTGGTGTAATAGATCCCCTTTGGATCAGCACAGTAATTGCAGGTGTATAAAACCCCTGTCTGCCCAGGTGATTGAGAAACTGAAGCTGGCTGAGACGACAGCGGCGGATATCGACCTCCTGCGGGATGGCTACAGACCCGCTGCCAAGAGAGGGGCCATTCTCTTCTCTGTGCTGGCCGAAATGGCATTTGTCAACATCATGTACCAGTTCTCACTGGTCTCCTTCTTAGACGTTTTTGGATTCTCCCTTCGGAAATCCATGCCCAGCCCTATTCTTCCCAAGAGGTTAAAAAACATCATGGATACACTGACGATGAACACCTACAACTATGGCTGCACAGGTTGGTGCCAGTTAGCCAGGGGCTGAGACTGTGTTGTGCAGATAAAGGTGAAGCCCTGACTTCAGCTGCTTTGTGTTGAAGAGGCAAGTCACCAAGCAGGGAATTCAGTGGTGTTTGGGTCTCAGCACCGCTCCTGGTTCACACTTTGCTCCCTGCTATTTCTGCCAGAAGGAACAACGCGCGTTACCCACGTAACTCTTGCAGAAATGCTTTTCTTAACACAGTTACACACGGTAAAGGCAGCCACGGAGCTCACAAGGGCTGTATTGACTCAAGCCTGATTCAAAGCCCCAGCTTTGATCCTCCTGATCATAGAATCATAACATTGTTCAGTCTGGGGAAGACCTGTGAGATCATCAATTCCAGCTGTCAACCAAATGATCTTTGTGGGACGACCAGATCATAGAATCACAGAATGGTTTGGGTTGGAAGGGGCCTTAGGAATCATCTCGTTCCAATCCCCTGCCGTGGGCAGGGATGCCACTCACTAGGTTAAGCTGCTGAGGGCCCTGTCTAAAATGGCCTTGAGCACTTGCAGGGGTGGAGGATCCCACCAACGCCACAACAGATGCAGGATGTGGACTGAAAGATTGCCCCAGTTGCACAAGCTTTAGCAGCTGATTTTTGAAAATGCTGTCCTTCTAACACAGGCTTGTTTGAGAAGCACAAGTTACTCTACTCCTTTAATATGACTGTCAAGATAGAGCAAGCTGAAGGCCGAGTTCCACAAGAAGAATTTGAGTTCTTTTTGAAAGGTAAAGTGAATATTTATGTGTAAGTATGTAGCACTATGTAGCAATAACTAAAAGATCTTTTGCAGACAGATCTTTGACTAGATATGATTGACTACGAGCCAGCCCCTCGGGAAGGGGAGCTCTCCCACTGAGGAGAGCTGCACTTTGTTGGGTTACACAAACTGGGGATCCTGCTATTTCTACTTCGCATTAGCTAATTGTTAGGATGTTACCTGAGAAAGTAATCTGCAGTTATTTTCTGACTGTGTATACCTGATTTTAGAAGTGTTTGCAAAGATAAAATTCTGGCTTTTGCAAGCACTTGTAAAATGCCATTTTTCCTTCAGCAGACCTGTCTGATCTTACACTGCTTCCAGGAACAAATTTCCTCTTGGTTCCTCTGTGCAGAGGGACTGTATGTGTGGTCCTTCACCGGAGAATTTCTGCCACGGACACTGACTCTGGTTTCTGAATGTGCCTAGGCAATATTTCCCTGGAGAAGAGTGCCCGAAAGAAACCGTACGCTTGGCTTCCAGATCAAGGCTGGGAAGACCTAATTCGCTTGTCTGAACTATTTCCTGAGAAGTTTGAATCTCTTCCAGATGATGTGGAAGAAAATCCAGATGTATGGAAAAATGTACGTGCTTTTTTGCAATGCTGTTTTCTCTCCTAGTTTTTCTTCTGGTATTAAATGTTCAAGTGTGATGCAACGTGTCACAGCGCTCCACAGGAGGGATGTCACTGTGGGCTTCTCCCCTCAAGCCCTTTCTTTGCTTCTTGACCTCAGTTAGTCATTCTGCATATTTGCAGAAGAATTAAGGATTATATTTAAAAAACAAACCAAAAAACCTTCCCTGGTATACTGTAGAATTTTTATTTGTCAGTCAAATGCCTTGGAGGAATTATTTGCCCCGTTGAAGCCAGTGGAATTTTTTCTGTTCGACAGTCAACATTTCACTGGTATTTTTGTGCTGCTAAGTTGTACTTTGATCTTCTTGTGGCAGTGAATTCTGTAGGCTATTGACAAACACAGATTTCCTTTGTTCCTCCTTTAGCTTCGTTCCATGTCTTCTTGCCTTACAAGAAGTCTTCCCGTAAGCAATCTGTTAATACCTTTTTGCTTGGGATGCTATTTTCTGTATCTTAAGAGAATTAGTTGACGTACAGTGAAAGTACAAATGTGCTTCTGGACTTGAATACTTTATACTGAAGAAGTTGGATTTTTTACATTGACCTGAACTTTAATATTTACTTGCAGCTGATTGACTTTCTTTGTTCTCCTTGTGTCTCTTGGCCCCTCATTCATCAAACTGGTTTTCTCTTCCCTAGTAATTTCCCCGCCAGAGCCATTGGATTCATTTGCACTGTGTGATGTCTTTCCTTGCCAGTGGTATGACACAGACGCTCTGGAGCAGATCCCGTTACCGATGCACTACGAGGGCAATGTCACAGACTTCCAGAAGCTCCTCCTGCTGCGGTGCTTCCGCGTGGACCGGATGTACCGGGCAGTGACCGACTACGTGACGGTGACGATGGGCGAGGCGTAAGTCACTGTCCTCTCTCAGATCCCAGCCACACTCACACACAGCTGGAGCTGGAGCCAGCTGTGTCAATGGCTCTGTAATTTGCCTAAAGAGCAGAGCAGGGGCTGTGTCTGAATGATTTCCATGTGCAGACTGTGGTGAGCTTTGCCCTTCGTGTCCGAGGCTCTGTTCACAAGTGGCAAATCAACCAAATTATTGGGCTTCTCCCTCTGCCAGGTATGTGCAGCCCCCCGTGATCAGCTTCGACGACATCCTGCAGCAGAGCACCCCTTTCTCACCTGTGGTTTTTATCCTAAGTCCTGGCTCTGATCCTGTCAGTGACCTCATGAAACTGGCTGAGAGGACAGAGTTTAAAGCAGATAGACTCAAATTCCTGGCCATGGGACAAGGCCAAGAAGAGGTAACTTGGATGGGAGGGTGGGGCTGTGCTGTGTGCAGCGTGTGTGAATTGCAAGCCATGCTCCTAATGCTCTGGGACTGATCAAATTTCCTCTCCATAGGTCTGCTCCATTTTAAAAGGAGTTACCTCATGGTTCTGACACAGATTTGTCAGTCTGGGAATAGCATTTTACTGAACATGAAAGGGGCCGTTTGGCTGACTGGCTGCTGCTCTGGTTTGGTGAGGGTAGATTCAGAATCAGATTTTTGGCTGTTAAAAAGTAGTTGAGATGAGAAGATGTTACTGTGGACACGAGGTGGTTGGAAGTTACAGTGTTTGCTACCAGAAAGTTCCCCTGCTGCTTTTCCTGCCTTTCCTGTGACTTTCCTTTTTGCTCTGGACACTAAGGCAGGATGTCCAAAGCTTAACAGCTGACTGAATTTACCGTGATTTCAGTCAGTGGGAGAACTCCTCTCAGACTCCTTTAGACTACCACTTTCATAGCAAGAAAACTCACTGCACGAGCCCGTCAGAGGCAGTTTGTTCTCAGGGTGAAGGGGAGTTACTCACAGATGGTTCTCCCCCTCTCCTCAGATCGCTTTGCAGATGCTGGAGGAAGCAGTGCTTCATGGACAGTGGCTCATGTTGCAGAACTGTCACCTTTTGGTGAAGTGGCTCATCCATCTGGAAAAGGCCCTGGAGAAGATTACAGAGCCTGACCCAGACTTTCGCCTCTGGCTGACCACGGACCCAACTAAGGGCTTCCCAGTTGGAATCCTGCAGAAGTCCTTAAAGGTGGGGAAACCCCAGCCAGGAGGGCATGGCCTGGCACTGGTACTCAGCAGAACTGGCTGGCGCTGGGAGGAGCCTGAGCTGAGTGCAGCACACTGACTCAGGCTTACGAACTTGCTTTTTGTCTTTATTAAGCCAAATCCTTTTTTCATCATCCTGTTTATCTTACTGGGTTATTTCCTTTGGGTGAAAACTGTTCAGCGGTTATTTCAAAGCAGAGGTTTATGAGTAAACCTGGAAATATGATAAATGATCTTTAGATTTAAATGCTGCCACAAGTGAGGAGTATCTGGAGACAGAAATAGCCCTGTCAGCCCTGATGCTGCAGTGCAGAACCAAGGCCTGTGTCAGCCTGGCACTGCCAGTGGAGCAGATGTTGGAATAGGATAATGGTTTCCAGCTGCTACTTCAGGCTGCAGCGTTTATCACTGGAAGCTGAGCTGATTATTTTGAAGGCACAAGCCATGATTCTGCCCTAATGTTCTTTTCTGTGGCTGCTTGACTGCTGTTGTGGTGACCTGCCCTGTAAACATCATTGCTTCATTTCACAGATTGGAAAGCAGTGGCTCAGTGGCAGCTCTGGGCTGTTCTGCTCATCCTGCAGTGGGGAGGGAGCCGGAGCAGATCTTTAAGGCTGCAGATCTGCAAGATCCACAAGACTTTGTGGGTCTTGCCAGGAGCAGTGAGAACTGAGGTTTTGGAGCCCTTTGAAAAAGCTGGCAGGGAGCAGCTCTGGCAGTTTGATCAGCAGTAAAGCCACACTGTTAAACCATCGTACTGTAGGGATATAGGGCACACTAAAATGTGTAAAGTACTGGTATTTCAGTAAATTAGATTTTCAAGTATGAGAAATATTAATGTCTTGCCAATAATGTGACTAATTCTAAAATAGTATCAAGTTCTCTTTGCATAGGTGTGTCGACCTTGATAAACTTAAAAGGTCTGTTTCATGTCTCTACTTAAGAAAAAAATCCATATTTGCTAGGCATTTGGAAAACTACTTAAAATGTCAAGCTTACATTGTATAGCTTGCTTTAATGTGATATATTTACAACTTACTTTCCTCAACTTATCTACTAATTGATGGCTTCTCTAATTATTTTGATAGGTTGTTACAGAACCACCTAATGGTCTGAAACTGAATATAAGAGCCACCTACTTCAAAATTCCCCAGGAAGCCTTAGAGCAGTGCCCACATCCTGCCTTTAAATCCTTAGTCTATGTGTTGGCATTTTTCCATGCTGTGGTTCAGGAGAGAAGGAAGTTTGGGAAGGTTGGCTGGAATGTACCATACGATTTTAATGAATCTGATTTCCAGGTAAGAAAACAATTGCAATGGCTCTTATATTCTTGAGTAGCTCAGATTACTTTTGAAAACGCAGAATTTATCCAGCTTTAACCTTTCTCACAATTAGATTTTGCTTAATATTCTTTTCTGCTTCGTGGAGTCATGTAGACTCCTGATCTTCTATAATGTCAATTTGAGATGCTAAAAATTAGATTCCCAATCCTTCATGTTTATATTGCCTCTCTCATGGATTTCTTTTCTTAAAAGGATTTATACTTAACTTTTTAATTATTTCAGAAAGAAGTAATTGTTAGTTTTCAAACAAGAACTACATTAAATAAAACCTATGAATATGTATATCTGATTTATGAATCTTCTTGTCTCACATGTTCCAACAAATTCATTAGGTGTGCATGGAAATCCTTAACACGTACTTAACAAAAGCTTTTGAACAAAAGGATGATCAAATCCCTTGGAGCAGTCTCAAATATCTTATTGGGGAGGTGAGTGCTACAATGCCACAAAAATTCACATAAATGAAGTTTCCTTTCTGCATGGGCTGCATCAAGTAAAGCTGGGAATCATTCCTGGGCAGGTTTGAAACTCCAGCGTAGCCCTGAGCAAGGGCCTTAATCTCAGTCTCAGGAATCAGGGCCACTGTGTGCAAGTGCACAACAGGGAGTGACGGTGCTTAATTAATTCCGGGAGAGCCCTTGGGACCCTGCGCCGGAGCACAGCGCTGTTTGTTGGCACGTGGGGCATCACTGGAGCTGTACAAGTGGGCGTTCTCTGAGCTGCACTGCCCTGGCAGCTGCTGCAACGTGAAATCCTGCAGGAAACTGTTACTTTGCACCACTTGATCCCAGCTGGGCATGCGCTGGTACCTCAGGAAGGCACCACTGCACACAAATCATCTACGCAGGTGATGAGGAGTGCCCAGAGCAGCTCTCTCCAGACCAAGGCCAAATATTTCCTGCCTGTCCCCCACAGAGGGGGCTGGAGATGTCCTTGCGATCCGTAAGCGAGACAGTGTTGCAAAAGCAAAGAGCATTTTTGACCTTTCAGTGATTTTTTTAAACAGTATTTTCTGCTCCAAAGGCCGGTGCTGTAACATCAATGTCACTGATTTCTAGGTCATGTATGGTGGGCGTGCAATCGACAGCTTCGACCGGCGCATCCTGACCGTCTACATGGATGAGTACCTCGGGGATTTCCTGTTTGACACATTCCAAGTGTTCCATTTTTATAAAAGCGACACCATTGATTATGTAATTCCAGCAGGGAAGGGAAAAGATGACTTTGTTGGTAAGAAATGCTTTCCCTGCTACCTTAAAAACAGTATACGCTGTCTCTGTCCACTGCTGCTGGATGTGAGAAGTTGAACAGAACACCAGGCACTGCTGGGGTATGGATTGCAGAGTTATTATCCATTCCTTTACAGGAGCAGTCCTTTGGAATGTGAGCTTATCACTGAGTTTCTCAACCAAAACCACAAAACCTCAGTAAAGCAGCATGTTAATTTTGTTAAGTGAAATATCATATTTCTATGGGGGATTTGCTGTGTGTGTGTTTAAAAGCGTTTATTCCATCTGTGCATTGCTCCAACACCAGCTTTAGCATCTGATTTTTTTATTCAAGCAGAGCAGTAGCAAAATTGCTGTGGTGGTCTGGGTTAACAGAGCCTGTGTGTTGTATTCCAGAGGCCATAGAAGCTCTGCCACTTTCCAACACCCCCGAGGTCCTGGGCCTTCACGCCAACGCCGAGATCGGGTATTACATGCACGCGGTGCGGGACATGTGGGCTCACCTGCTCGAGCTGCAGCCCCAAACTGGTGCGCGCCCCGCCTGAACTGGGTTTGTGAACAGGACAGCTCGAGGGGCGAGTGCTGAGCCTGGGGACAGTGACAGCAGCCCCCGGGTGTGGGGACTGAGCCAGGGGCTGTGTCCCGGCCTCGGGGAGCAGAGGGAGCGGGAGAGCGGGAGCAAAGCTGCCGCAGGGCTCAGCCCTGCCGGGCCGGGAGCAGCTCAGTGCCTGCCCAGAGGCACACGCAGGGATGTTGGGCAAATGTCAGAGCAGCAGAGGGTGGGAGACTGATGCTAAAACTCAGCTCTCAACCTTCTCTCAGAAGATTTAGTACAGGTTTAGTCTCACTAAAATTTTTTGGTTTCAGGTGAAACTGGTGCAGGAATTAGTCGAGATGAATATATTGCAAATGTTGCCAAGGATATAGAGAACAAATTACCTCAAGTATTTGACCTTGACCACATACGTAAAGGTTATGGAGTAAACATCTCCCCTACGACTGTGGTGCTGTTGCAGGAACTGGAACGTTTTAATAAGCTCATCGTTCGAATGGGAAAGTCGTTGGCTGAGCTACAACGTGTAAGTAAAATCACAGCAGCTCAGTGGGACCAGCTGGGCTGCGCCTGCCCTCAGAACTCTTACCATCATTGCAGGCCCTGGCTGGGGAAGTTGGAATGAGCAGTGAACTGGATGATGTGGCTCAGGCTCTCTTCAACGGGCAGATTCCTGGGATCTGGCGGCGGCTGGCCCCTGACACACTCAAAACACTTGGAAATTGGATTATTTTCTTCAGAGATCGATATGACCAGTACACCAGCTGGGTAAGCAAGGGCCTCCAGAAAGCTTTTTGTTTTGTCAACCTGCACGATGCGCTGTGCAGGTTGGTGCAGAAGGCAGTGAACACTTCAGGTAAGTTCTTGAACTCATGCCATCAGGGCATAACTGGATGCAAGGCAGACTCGCCTGGCTCCTCTCCAAGAGCAGCGCAGGACCCAGTACCAGGTGCTGCCCATCACCGTCTGTGCTTGCAGGTTCATGAGGGGGAGCCCTACGTGATGTGGCTGTCGGGCCTGCACATTCCTGAGTCCTACCTGACTGCTCTTGTCCAAGCCACCTGCAGGAAAAACAGGTGGCCCCTGGATCACTCCACCCTCTACACAGAGGTAACCAAGTACAGGACAGCAGAAGACATCACTGAAGGGCCCCTTCAGGGTAAGTGTTTTTACAATTATTTGGCAAAAATAATAAAGTAGTTAATTGGTGAGAGAAAGAAATTGCTTGGCACACTAAATTACTTGGGTTAAACCTTGGCAGGCATTTGCCCTGGGTTTGCATTTCACAGTCCTCATGATTTCCAGCTGGGAAGTAGCTGGGTTCTGGTCCCTGCAGAGCCCCTGTGTACCTGAAGCACCATCTTCCCTCTTTAGCTCTTCCCACCCACAGCCAGGGGATTTGAATTTACCCCTCCCCCTTGCTTGCTCCCTGTATGTGTGGTGTTTATATATATGTGTGTGTGTATATATATATATATATATATGTATCTGTGTATGTGTATATACATGTATATAAAGACACACTGATTTCTTTATGCCTAGAACAGTACCAGTCCCAGCAGGCTTATAAAGATCTGTTTACACCACAAATAATATATTGAAAGGTACTTAAGCAAGAAGTACTGGCAAATATATCTCATTTATTATGTAAATATCTCTTTATGAGGTCTCTATGACTAGCACTGCTCTGATAACTAAATGTAACAAGCTGGGTACAGGGGACAGCTAAGCAAGGCTGAGTACCAGCCCTGATTTGGAACAGAGGAGGAAAAAAGTCTCACTGTTTTTGTTAAATCTGAATGCTGTGCTTGGTATTTGTACCAGAACAACTGTCCCAACCCTTCACCTGCTCTCAGTGACCCAATGATCACGCCCAGGGGAGTTACAAAGCTCTCTGTGACTTGGGCAATTGGAGGGCAGCAAATTGGATTTATTCCTACTACTGTTTATCATGTGTACTGCAACTGAGACAATTTAATTTTATTTCCTAATACAGCTGAACGATAAAAACAAAGCCCTCAGAAAACTGCACCCTGTGCAGCTGCAGTTTGAAATGCAGTGTTTCTGGTGACTGTAGTGCCCAGAACAGGAACTGCAGGAAGTCATCTTAAAGGGATCTTTTCTAGGAGCTCAGGTTACCCAAATGTTGCATTTTGTGCCTTTGCAGGCTGCTATGTTTCTGGTCTGTTCCTGGAAGGAGCAGACTGGGACACAGAGCAGGGCTGCCTCATCCAGAGCAAGCCCCGTGTCCCGGTGGTGGAGCTGCCCATCCTGAAGATCATCCCCACGGAAGCACACAGACTCCGACTCCAGGTACAGCTCTTCACCTTCCTTCCGCTGCCACAGCTCCCAGGCCCTCTCTGCCCAGCAGCTGCATTTTATCATTACCACTCCCATCTGAAGCACCTGGTCTAACACTTCTTACACCACCCATCATTACAGTTTTCCTGTTCTAAGGGGATTGAGTCATTTGTTGCCTCTTTTCTCTTCAGGCACTCTGGGACAGGCATCTTGTGACACTCTTACACTCCTCCTACTATTTCAATTACTTCCCATCCCCAGTTAATGACATAAAGGACATTTACATTTCCTGGGTATTGGATATTTAAGACCTCTAACAAAAAAAGTGAATTTCTGAAGCCAGCCCTCTCTCCTCGAGGCCCTTTTGTTTGCAGTTCCGTGTAGCAGCTCAGGCACTGCTCAGTGTCCGCGTTGCCTCCGCGCTCTTTCAGAACACGCTCCGGACCCCGGTGTACACGACCTCCATGCGCCGCAACGCCATGGGCTTCGGCCTCGTGTTTGAAGCTGACCTTTACACTACAAAGCACATTTCCCACTGGGTCCTCCAGGGCGTGTGTCTCACCCTGAACTCTGACTGACGGTCGGAAATAGGCACTGTGTTCTTCCCCCAGAATCCAGAGGTGCAGGGAAAAAACCCTCAGCGCAGGTAGGGATTTGGCACCATGGGTGGGGTCGTGTTCACTTAGGCACACTTGACTTTAGTTAGTATTAGCTTGGTTGTATTATACTCCCAATAAACGTGTTTGAAGAACAACGTGTTTTTTGTAATTTGTGTTTCCTTTTGGCAAGGCTCCAAGCCCATCTGTGGATACAAAGAGGGAGTAAGTTGGTCTCGCACACACAAAGACTAAAGTTTGCCTGGATGGTTGTAAGAAATGTCTTTAATTGCCCAAAGCATCACTTCTGCGGTGCCTGGAAGCGGTGCCTCCCACCAGCCTCCAACAAGTGGCAGGGTAGGTCACTCGTACAACACATGACCATAAAAATATGGTGCCAACAACCAAAGTAACCAGACCCGCTGCTGGTTAACGCAATACACGTAAAAACAGTAAACCTCAGAGTAACAACCTTGCTTTAACCAACCCCTTTCCGGGAACACAGCTTTTCCCTATCCCTCCCCGCCACTTGTGAAACAAATTCCTACCACAGAGCCAGCAAGGCGCGAGGCTGGGTGGGTCTGGGGCTTTGGGACAGCAAGTGACAGAGGGCACAGAGGGCGGGCAGGGCTCAGAGCCTCGCCCGGGATCGGCCCTGCTGGAAGGGTCATGCTGCACGGGAATCGAGCGGGACCACGGGCGGGAGAACAGCTCTGCCAGCCTGCCAGGGCCTTTGCTGGGGATGCTGACAGTGCTCCAGGCTCTGGAGGGAGACACACACCAACACAGCTGCAGAAAAAGCTTACGAAGGGCAGACTACAGCTGGCGAGGGGAGGGGACAGGGCAGGCAGGGATCCTTCATCAGCTGTCACAGAGAATATACGTTCCAAATTTTTAAAGGCACATCATAAGCTTAGCAGCATTTGGGAGCCAGTGTTTCTTGCTGGTCCTACTCAGAGGCTGCAGACAAGAGTGAAGCAGAGGTGATCAAAATGTAAGAAAAATGGACAAATTCGTGCTCCTTTCCCAAAACTACGTACCCTCCCAGCTCCTAGTATGCCTTTCTTTCCTAGAAAAGAAAAATACAAAAAAGAATCAAGTAGTCTAACAGCTGTTGGGTCTACCTGCTACTTACTAGAAAGGAGTAGGGGAATCTGGGCGAGTGCAAGGCAAGTCCATCCCAATCCACAAGGACAGAAATCAAGGATGCCAGGTTCTCCTGTATGAATCTGTCACATCACTTAAAACTAAATACTCACATTTTAGAGGGGCAGCTCAGGTTTCTAAGCTGGCAGCAGCCAGCACTGTCTGATGATGCCCAAAACAAGACTAAGGTTTTTAGGAAACAAAAAGAATCCCTTTACAAAAAAAGTGCAGGTTAGAGCATAAGGAACCATTTCCATATTGGATAGCCAGTTACAGTTCCTCCCTGGAAAAGGAGCTCTGAGCCAGTATGGAAGGTGCTACAAGTGCAGTGTTCTGACTAGCGTAAAATGTGTCGTGAAGCCATTCGATTAAAAAAACCCAAAACAATCCCCACAAACAACCCAGTGTTCATATTCTTCCTATGAGGGTCGTTAACCCTTAAATGGTGCTTCCCCCACCCATATTTTACTTAAAGCCACAAACCAAAGTATTTAGGATTAATCAAGTAGTGCTTGCTGGGACTCTGGGGATGTCCTTAGGTCATTAAAGTGAACGTACATGTGCCCAACTTTCCGTGCTGCTGCGAGAGCGGCTGTGGCAGAGGTCAGTGGTGGCTCTGGAGTGCTCACACACAGAGTGGAGACAAGAGAACCCCTGCCAGGGCAGATGTTAACAGCCGACACACGTGGCTGCAGTGTGAGGGAGGGGTGTTCTCTCTACGAGCACTCACTAACGCAGCCCGTGCCTTTGTCCACATGTGCATTACACTGAACGGAGCAGCACTTGGAAGCAAGCGGTCAGGTCCCCCTGATTTGGCCACAGCATGGAGTGGTTATATACCTTGCCATATGAACACAGTCCTAGGAGGTTTCGTTAGAGCAAAATGTATTAATGATGTACCCGGGAGGAGTTTGGCATGCATGGGGCATCAAAAGAAACTTCACCGCAGGTGCTATTTACCCTACAGGCTCACAGTGCATAACCAGCACAGAACAGCGCTTCCGTGGCGTGCTCAGACAGTTCTGTCTGTCCCCGAGTGCTTTCTGGCCACTTTGCTTCCATGGACCTGATCCACCGCCAGCGTCTCCAGCTCCTGCTGCGGCGGGGCGGGCGCGGCGTGGTGGATGCGATGCGCGACCCCGATGTGCGCCTTGTGCGGCTTCTCGCGGGCGGGGCTGTGCGACTCGCCGGGCGCGCGCTCCGACGGGATCGGGGGAATGACCAACGGCCGCTCCTTGATCAGATGCACCTCTGCCGTCTCCCTGGCCAACAGAAAGGGCGTGGGGTCGGGCATGGCATCCACGGGCTCCCGCAGCACCAGCTTCCGCCCCTCCGACCCTATTCTGTAGGCCTCTTCGAACTCGGGGTTCAGCGGTGTCGACAGACTCTTCTTCATCCTGCGCCGCGGCGTGTCCGGCAGTTTGTCCTTGGGAGGGGACGGTTTGTAGCCGGACAGCACGGGGCTGCCAGACGGGGTCCCCTCCGAAGTCCCAGTGGCACTCATCAGCTTCTTCTTTGCCGCGTGCAGCTGAGAGGTCAGGTACGCAATTGTGCTCGCTCTCTGCTCCAGTTCACTGGACAACATACTGAGCTTATGGCTTTTCATTTTTAACTCTTCCAAATACTTCTTTTCTCTTTCTTTAATAGTGTTTTCCAGCACCATTATCATCGCGTTCTTTTGTTCAAGTTCTTTCAACAATTCACTATTTTCAGCCTCTTTGATTTTCAGCTGAGCTTCAAGATCTTTGCACTTACTTTTGAGTTCATCACTTCGTGAACCACCACCTTCTGGAAGAACAGGACAAGCAGAAGTGTTTCAAGTTAACAACAGCCACTATGTGAAACAGGGCAATAGGGTTCCTCTTGCTCTCCCTAAGAGGAATCCAAAAGACTATCATCAGCTAATACTCATCCCACACCATCCCTGATCCAGGGGGTTAATCTCAACGAGTTATCTTATTCCTGCTCTTCCTGCATATTTTGTATGCATTGTGTTAACCTGTTGTTAACACAATGCATACAAAATAACTAGGATCTGGTGTATACACACACACAAATATATAAATAAAAGCTTTGTGGCTAAGTTTTAAAAATAGTCTCACTTTTCTGCCCCTAAAATTTGTGTCCTGTGTTCCCATACAGCAAGCTGGGAACTGACTGTCTAGTGGAGTCAGCAGTTCCAGGTGCTATTCCTGGCTCTTTCACAGATTTCCTGTGTGACCTTGGTAAAGAACTTCTGACATTTACTTCATAAATAACTAATTCTGGAGAGTAGAAAAGAAAATACAAACATTGAAAAAGATTAGTAAATTGGACACGAACATTCAAAGAAAAATGCCATGTATTCCTTACCTGACAAGTCTGAACTCTTTACAGTCAGCTCATAGGTTAAATCTGAGGAAAAAAAGTTGTTTATTTTTGTTAGAACATCATCATGGAGCCCATACATCACCTGGTGAGCAGATTTACAATGACAGACTTCAATAAATACAGAATTAACTCTTCCCACGGCCCAAAGCAAGAATAGGAGATTCATGGCAAATCAGCAAACATGTAGAACAACTGAACTATCAGCTTTTTAAAGAAAAAAAATGAAAAAAAATCTTGGCTTTGATCAGCCAGTTTTCCACTAAATCCACAGTCTCACTTTTCTGCGCTGCTGAGGTGTCACTGCTGAAGGGGGGAGCAGTCACACAAGGAGTGAGGTACCTGTGCAGTGCTGCTGCAGGCGGCGCAGCTCGGCGTGCAGCCCCTTCAGCGTGTTGGCGTGCTCCCGCTGCAGGAACAGGAGGTTCTTCTGGGCACTCTGCAGTTGGTTCTCCAGGGTTGAGGTGGCCATTCTGACCCTGCCGGGGAACAGACATGGAATTGACAGTGAGTTACCTTGCACATACAGGGATCCTCCCTCTGCAGCCAGATCAGCAGGAATGGCTGAATTCTACTGTTAATGCACTGATTGATGTGTGATCATCAAATGCCACAAAAGGTTTTTCTGCTTCAGGGCTGTTTCGATTACAAGTGCTCTAAGTTCATCAAAAGCCTAATTATACTGTAGGCTGGAGCAGCGAACTCGTTTGGAGTTAACACATTTAAAGGATTAACTTCAGACAGTCTAAGTCATTAATCCCGTTACAAGTTAAAAGCACAGTTCTGAGGAGTGGGCTATTGTGTCCGTCCTGCTGAGGGTTTAAGCTCACCCCCAGGGACACAGGGATTGGTAAAATCCTTGGCAAGAACAAGGAAGAAAGCACTAAAATGCAGCAGCTCTAAGGAAAAAGGCAAAGCAGGGGTCTGAGCACAGCCAGGCTGGTGGCACTGCCATGGACGTGGCTGCCACGGGTGCCCGAACTGAGCTGTGGGTGCTGGGACTGGCACGAGGGAAACTCCGGCTGCTCTTGGGTTTCCTCAACACCAGGCCCAATGGCACGGAACAAGACAAGGACAGTGCTTCACTCAAAGAGAAAACAAACAGACTTTTCTTGCTCAGGTTACGAGCACATGGAAACCTGTTACACTGCTGGGTTTCCCTCACAGAACAGCCTTGCAAAAGCAGGCCCTGGCTAGAGCAGCGCTCTCACTCAAAGACAGACACGGTGAACTGTACGATGCTGACAGACATCCCTGAAGACCCCTGTGCTGCCAGTGTTAGGACTGGTCCTGATAAGGCAACAATGGATACAGTAGGAAAGGCTAAATTCTGTTATATGTGTAGAAACCATTACAGTAATTAGGTTACAAGGGTAAGTGAAGACTCAGGACTCCTGTTGCCTGGACAACCACCTGCAGTGGCACTGCAACCATGCCTGGAATTATGGGACCACACACTGAGCACAAGGGTTCGCCTTGGCATAGCAAGTGTTCTCCATTGGGACTCTTTGGTATGTAGTTTTATGACAAGAATTTGTTTCTACCAGTTTAAAATTGGTAGAGCATAACCTCAGAGCAAGTGACACACTTTTGTTATTCCTAAACATATCACAACCCTGGGTTTAATTTTATACTTTTATTCTCCAAAAGAACACCAGCTCGGTGCTCCTGCATCTTGGTGATGCACTAAAGCACCTGGGGATGTGGTGTAGAAATCACACACACAGAGCCCTCCTGATTTCAACTGTGACCTGAACTGACATCGTCTTCTGCTGACTTAACCCTACAGAAACAAATATCTGATTGTAAAAAAATAAAGTGAAGGTGTGAAAGTTGTTAAGGAATCCAGTTCTGTGCAGGCGCCAAACAGCCTGGTTACCTTGTAACAGAGATCAAAGATTAAGTTCAGTGCCCAAGAATGTGGGTAGCAGTGCCAACTCTGCTTTGCTGAGTGAATGGGTCATTTCACAATCACCATCGCTAGCAAACAAAAATTACGGACCAAACACATTCTAAAAAGAGATTTCTAGGGTGGTTTAACAAATTTTGCAACACCCCATCACTGCCACACTGGTGCCCCTCAAGGCCATAGCACTGGAGGGCTGTTGGAAGGGGGACGGCACAGTCACAGCAATTACAGTGGGGCACCATTCATTCTGAGGAGTGAGGGTATTTCAGCTGTGATACATTTCCTAAGTGACATCCTCTTGCTTGCAAAGCTCACAAAAGACAGACGGGAGCTTTACAGAATCACCCCATTTCTTCAGTGTTCACTCTGCTCTGATCGACTGAGCACGACAGCAGGATAAAGCCACAGCTGGAGCTCTGACTGTGTGGGTCACCGAGGCTCAGAAGGGGTTCTTAATCGAGGAATGTATTTTCCAAAAGAAACCCTAAGCTGTGACAGGAGTAGGTGAAAGAACAGCCTCTGCACAATACCCCAGAGCTTCTGTTCTCACAGTGGGTATTAATGGTGGCTTGACATCTGTAACCATAACCCGAACAGGAAAATACTTCCCCGAATAGGAAAATACTTCATCACCAGCAACAGGCAGTAAGTGTTCATTGCTCAGTCTTTGCAGATAAACACGTTCATTAAAAACCAGTTTCTAAATGTTCAAAAAAACCACAACAGGGCTCTCACTATTAATCTCCTCAATTGCTTTTTGACTTTGATCTCCTGCATCTGGAAGATCACACCAGGATTACCTGCTCTGAAGAAAACAAATATAATCAGAGGCAAGCGAGTGTTACAGGCTTAGGAAGGAAATAAGAACAACCAGCACCAGAGCATCATCTTCCCTGCAGCAGCAGTAAATTAATCAGTGAGATCAATTAAATCAACCCACGATGAGTTTTAGCTGCAGCCCCTCTGCACTAAGTAGTTTCCCACAACCCTCTGCAGTCTTTTTGTGCTTTTCCTCCTCACAGCAGCCTGGTTGTGTGCCTGCCCTCTCTCCCTTCCTTGGAGGGAAAGCGAAGGCGGGCGGGGTGAAGCCCCGGCCTCCCCGGACGTGTGGGCAGCACACCCAGCTCCAAACCCCCTCAGGCCCTCTTACAGAGCGCAGCCAGCACTGCAGGATCTGCGTCCGGGAAACAGACAAAACCATCTCCTGCAAAACCAGGGAAAGGGAAGGAGTCTTGCCCAGACAGCCACTATACAGAGAGACATCGATTTGCTTTGAAATCTGCACAAATTAGTTTTAACAACAATATATTTCCAGGCACTATTAATTTTACGCCAAATCTTAAAACACATAATTTACCTAATATTATTCAAGTCTGAGATCTGGATTAAATGGATTCCAACTGAATATGCATTACCTGTCAACCAAGCTCAGCTGCAAAATATTAAAAATATTTTTGATAGCTTTTTCAGCCAAACATATTTCTGTCACACAAATTCTAGTGTCACATTTGTCAGCAGCTCATAGGAGATGATGCAAAGCGAGACCCACTGACCTGTGCAATCAGCCTGAATATTTTTAAAATGGGAGAAGACTAAGGAGGTAATGAAAAGGAAACAAATATAATTAAAAAGAAATGAAAATTTGTTTTAGTACAAGTCAGTGAACATTTTCCCACCACTTCCCTATGCAGACCCTTTGACTTAGTTCCAGGGAGGTTGGTTAGTGGGATTTACAGCTACTCCCAGTTCCTTAACAATACTCAACACACTGCATGTTGTGTATAGAGTCACAATGCACATCCAACAACCACTCCCATGGGCAGCTGAGATCTGACAGAAGAGGGTCTTGGGAGGGGTCAGGCTAAAGAAAAAATAAAAATCTATTCAGGTGTGTCTCCCATTGGGGTTTCCAAGAGGGAATCCTATAAAGCAGTCCTGGGGTTGCACTAAACTGATTTCATCTCAGGCTCTCTGAAACAAGAAGGTCAAAAACCACAAGAGAAACAGCAAAATGCAGAAGTCAATGGTGCCCTTTACAGCCCAGAGGAGCAATTTCCACCTCCCACCATGGAAATTGGTGGGACAAGATCTCCAAGCACCCAGGCTCTGGCTGGATCCCGGCAGATAAATGACACCAGTGCTGGGAAGAATGCTGTGACTGCATACACAGCACAAAGTTATGTCACTATGGTTTTTCCTCCCTTCCCCTTTGTCTCCAAACAAACAAAAAAAAATGTTTGCTATGTTCTTACACGGAAGGAACTGTGCAATGCAGGGCTTGGCAAAGTCCCCTGGGAACGCGCGCAGCATTTGGGAAGGATGAGAGAACACTGAAGGGACACTGCAGTGTCCAGGGGTGATGGTGAGGGTGACGCGCCTCCTCTCGGGCAGCAGGACTGGCCCCAAACACCAAGTGTCCAACCTGTCAGCACCAGAGGCTTTGTGCGGATGCTGCACTATCTTTCACCCTTCAAACATTCTCATTTCTCAGGACCACCACATTTTCTCATTTCTCAGGACCATCACACCACCAAATGTTTCTATATATAGCTCAGAGATTGAGCCTCAACTCCTCCGAACAATAGTTCACAATTTCTCTTTAATATAGCCAAGGAGAAACAAATGGAATAAGACAAACAGAATTCCCTTGGGAGCACTAAGTACAACACGTTAATCATGACAGCATCTACCTAAGCCATCATCTTCCAGCAAAGCAGAGAAGGTAACTTCAATTATCATTCCTGTAAGCTCACATTAAAAAGGAACTGTTCCGTCTCTTTAGAAGTGCATGTTCTCTTCAAAAGGGAACACACACACACAAAATCTTATATGGAAAAGGAAAAAATATTAAACAGGAGCTTTCGAAATGCAACTTAATCACATGCTCACCATAAACAGTCACTAATATTTTAGCAGCCACGTCTTGCCTTGCAGAGGATGTGCAGGCTCCAGGCCTTTTTGGATCTTAAGCATTTGGACAGAGTTCAAAATGTTTCAAGGCAACGAGCATCTGGCTGCGTATCAGATGCCTTTGCACAAAATCAGAGCATCTCTATACCCCCCTGCAAGATAGGAGGAGGGAAATGCTAATCTCTGACCTTAGACACAAGTCCAAAGGATGGAACAAAGCCCAAACAACATTTTCATTCCTGTTTGGTATCCACCAAACAGAACACAATAACCTCCTTTTACGTGGATGGGGTGACCATCGCCTGAGAAGCTGCTTGAGCTCCCTGCCAACTCATATCCTTGAAATATGTATGGGCAGATATTTTCCTCTCAACTGCTCTCTGGCCAGTGCCCCCTCAAAATGTAACAAAAGCTGCCAAAACGTTATTTGCGATACAAAATACAATTTCAAGAACTAAGTAAGGACAGTGGATTCCTCTTGTAAGAACCTCCAAAGTTTTAGCCAGACCCCATTTCAAAGACTGCCACTGAACTGACTAAATTTATCTAAACAACACAGCTCTAACGCTGAAATTATCGACAGTCACTTTGTTGTTCTTTGCTTAGATCAGCTCTCCATCTCCGAGCCATAACACCATCCCCAAAGTGTTTGCTCAGCTCCTTTCAAAGGACATAATAAAGGAGACCCTGCAGCCTCCAGAGCCAACTCAAGGGCTTTGCTCTCTTTCTGCTTGGACGTTTGCTCCGCAAACTGATTCTATGACACCACTACACCTCTACTAAAGCAGATCCAGCAATAATACAGCTTAGTGACAAAGTCTTCCACAGTTCCAGATTTCTGCTCACCCCTCGTTCATCTGTGCATCAGACTAAGCCAGTTCAACTAGTCCAGTGTTGCTGAAGTCAAGCTTTTCAGACAATACACAGCCTACACTGGACATTCCTCCCCTTCTCCAGTGCTCCCTTACCAGTAACGAGTACCTCTTGCAGCAACATCTCTTTCCCCCTCCTCCTCAGCCTTCTGCATTAAAATATAGCAATGCTTACACATCATTATTGACCCAGTAACTTGTTCTCATATTCTTTTCATTTGGGTGTTTTAAACCCAGCAAAATTAGTAGTTCTTTCCTGGAGACAATGGAGGGGAAGAAGGAACTGTGCCACTGCCCTCCCAGAGGAAGGACATGATTCTGCTTTCTCAGCTCCTTTTCCATTTCTGCTGCTTTTGATGCTATTTTACTCAGTGGTTTCTCTGCCTGACTTTCCCATAATTATCTGATCAGAGACTGTGTAAACTCTTTACAGTTAATCTCTGAATGTCCTGCAAGCACATATTTCAGCACTTTAGTAAGAAGATGACTTTTTGTTACTCCTACAGCAGCTGGTATGGCAGCGGGAAGAATAATTGAGCGGACACCATCCTGGTAGCAATGATTTAATTTTGGATGCTCCAAAGGAACCAGCTGGTACTTCAGCACAGAACTCACAGACTGCCTACGTGTCTGACTGTGTACCTGGAGTCAGGAGCACTGACAGGAAGAGTTCACGTGGTATTTTCTCTGTCCTTGAGACCACCCAACCCCGGAGCTGTCACAATGAAAGAGACTAAAAGGAGTCAGATGTTAAAATCACTGCTGTGACAGAGACTATTAGAGAACCCGATCAAATGGTCCTGCAGTGGCATTTCATACAGACACAGTTATTGTGACCAATACCAGGGAGTGCAAAGCTATGGCTGTACAGCTGTCAGGAACAAATACCTTACTCTGGCAGGAAGCTTTGAAAATTACCTAATTTGGGCCTAATTCACTTTAGGGAAACAAAGAAGTTGTCATCTAAATGACACTGACTGCTTCAAAAGAACCCCTTTAACAATGATGAAGTGACAATAAAAGCCCTCAAGAGCAAGACTACATCGCCATGTAGAGGAACAGGTTGTGTCTCTTCTGCTCTCTAGCACATGCTCCTAAATAATGGCTCTTCTATTTTATTTACCCCTTCATTCTGAGGATAAAATAGTTTGTTATTTTAATATAACCTCCATCAAAGCCACAGAATGCAAACTGCACCCCAATCACAACCAGGCAGTCACAATATTGCAAAGACATGTTAGTCTTTCTAGTAAACCAAATTCTTTTGTCAGAAGAATGACAAGAAAATTAATACTCAATTCTCCCAGACTAACATAATATCAGTGTTACACATAAACCAAAGCCTGATTCTATTTTTTTCCAAAGTCATTAAGAAAGTCCTTCAGCTTCAGTTAAAGCTGAATCAGCACTTAAGTTAGTAAGGTGGGCTGTGGGTGGTTTTGATACAAGGATCTGTTAAGTGTAACTCCAAATTCATGCTTAGAAATCACACTATACTACGGTACAGTCACAGGCTTTTTCACATATCAAATACTCACTCATGAGCACTGCATGTCCTTTTAATTTTGTCCTATATGATCAAGAATGTGTGAATTGCACCAGAAACTGAAGAAAATTTATTTATGCAATATAAAAATTTGCCCTTTCTGAAGCCTGCTGAAACACAAACCAAAAAAATTACTAAGCTGGTTTCACATAACCAACTTGGCTGGGCCTTTTCCCTCTCCCTCACACGACAAAAACCCACCACCACACAGACATGTGACTATTTCACTGCCTGGCCCAGACATGACTTTGTCTCGCCCATCTCACTCACATACACTGAGTGAGAATTTAGCATTGCATTTCTGAAATGCTCCAGAATCACCCTCCTGGTCATTCAGTGAACCAGGTCAGGGAACTGCTGCAGCTGAAAACAAACCCATTTTTCCACTGGCTGTTTTCAGGTGACGGGTTCACTGCGCAGCACTGGAGATGCCTGGGGAAGGTGAAAAAAATAAAAATAGAAAATAGAATCTGTAAGCAGGTCGAGGGGGTGGTACAGGCAGAACTGCTTCCTGCAGCAGCGCCAGCTCCAGGCACTTGCCTGAGCTTGAGCTGCTACTGCATGAACTGCAGAAATGATGATTTTCAGAGTCTACCTGGAATATTTGTGAAACATTGCAGAAGGCACTGAAGCCTTACAGCAAGCTAAAGAAATCTGTCCTGGGAGATCATTTACAGAGAGCAGCTCTTGTAACAGCAGCTCTACAGAACTGCACACCATTTCCAGGCAAGTGTAACAGGCTGAGGAAATGCTTTTCTCTAATGCATTCTGTGATGCTGTTTCATAAGGCATTGATTTTTATTATTTTAGAACAGCAGCTATGATCAAACACACAAAAATTGGTCTCCACTTTGCTAAAGGTTTTGGGAGCTGCTGATGAAGGAAATCTGGTAGTGGTGAGGACCCATGTCCAAGTCCTTTCTCAAGCAAGATTTGTTTTGGTTTTGAATAGGATGCCAAGACAAAGGGTTCAGAACAGAAGTGCTTTATACCCTCACTTACATAACCCAGGTATCTAGAGCTGAGACAATAAAGCTACACAGCTTAAATCGAGCTCTCCTGAGCCTGGAAAGGAAACAAGCAGACACATTGCTATTACAAAGGGAGCCGGCCGGTTCTGACATCATTCCCACGGTTTTTCCACACAGATGGACTCTTCCCGAGCTCGACACCTCTGCTCCACAGAAATGCGATCTGCTGTGCCTTTTGTGCCCTCCCTCCGGGCACCGACTCGGGTTACAGGGAGCTACTGTTCCCTGGCATATTTTCAGCCTTTCTGGAGACAGCTACCATTCTGTTCACGGAGAAGCCATGACATTTAACAGTTTTCAGTGCAGCACTGTTTTTAAATAACACTGATTTTAAACCCTATCTCTCAATCAAATAATTAAAACCAACAGGCAGCAACGTATTTTAACAGATTAAATACAAAGCAAAGGTTTCCTTGGAATGAAATGATAACAAACATGCTTCCCTAATAGCAGGAAAGAAATAGCAATCTAAAGAAAAGCCTTTTATTCAATGATTATTTAAAACCACCCAAACAAACAGCTTGCACAAGTTCCGATACACTCAGAAAACATCAGTTTCAGCAATATTTTGTCATGCCTCTAACGTCTAGTGGTAAATAAATTATTGTTCCTATTTATAGTACCATAGTCTTTAACATCACCAGGAGAAATGAGTCGGTAGCTAACTGTAAAACATTATTCAACAAAATCATTCACGGCTCACATGGAGACAGACTAACACCCATTATCACTGGGTGATGCTGGTTATCCACCATTATCCAGCTGACGCTGGACATCCTGGTTTAGAGGAAGATATTTTTTACATCACTTAAAAACGAACACAGAGATGAATCAGGCCCACATTCACTGACAATACTACAGCCAGACAGGTAAAGGTGAAGGAACAGAGGCGAGGCACAGCAGGTGCTAACCAGGGGTTAACATTGTGCACTATTTACCATCCTCATGTGCTCTTCCGAGGTACAATCGATTCCCGCACGAACGCAGGGGAGGGTTTGTCTCAGCAGAGGAAAGCAGAGCGCTGGTGATACGGTTTGTGCCTGAACAAAGGGCATCCTCCCACCTGAGCCCCACCCCACCCTGGGCCCGCTGTTCGCAGGGGAGCTCCGGCTGGGAGTGCTGGCCCCGGTTACACCACGGGCTCGTGGCAGCAGCGCCCGCCGGAGCAGCAGCCCCGCGGCAGAGCTGGGGCTGTGCCGGCGGATGTGCCACAGCGGGAAGCCAAAGCACGCACCTGGCAGGCACCTGTCGCTCCTCAGCACCAACATCCTCACGTTTTCCTTCCGGTGGCTTTGTTTTCCAAACCAGCAAAAAGTAAAAGCTATGTCCTACACCCAACTTTGTTACATTTCCCTGGGGAATGGTATGATCCTCCCAAGAGACCCCCATAAGCTGTAACTATGTTAGCCTGACCCTTCCTTCCTTTCTGTATCCCACTGGCCCAGGGCCAAGAACCCACACCTACCGAACCCCAGACAAAACCCTGCTCCGCCATTGTTCTTCCTCTTTTTCCTCCTTCATCCCTGAGAATAAACATAAGGAAACTGAGCCTCTGCGGATCTCTCGCCTGGTTTCTGAAACATCTCCCCTCTGCAACCCCCCAAGACTGGGCTGGCCTGACGAGTTGGGGGTGCCCAGGGGGGAGAGAGTTTCACAACTTTTCCCCCTCATCAACTTATCCGACGGCTGAATTTTCAGTAAAGTGCTGCTCAGCTAAACCCCTCACTTTTAGTTACTAACAGACACGTACACATAAATATGCACTGAAAGTATCACTTGTCAGCAAAAACCTTCTTCAGCATTACAAATCTTCAGAAAGATGAAGATGTCTGTTCTCTGTATAAAATAAACTACAACTTGCTACCTTTTTTTTTAAACTTTACTATGAAAAATGAAGTTAAACATGAGTAAAAAGATTAATAGTAATCTGTTTACTCAATACAAAAACAATCCTTCACAGTTTTGCTACTTTAAATCACTATTTTTTAAGCCACAGAACAGAAATGAGACACCTAAAAATTACAATTGTACTCCCTCTATTATGCTGTTTATAATGTTCAATAAATATTTTATTTTACTTTACATTATGGTCCACATTCTGTCATAACAGCACAGGGGAGTTTGTGTTCTGCCTCCTGCAGTTAAAGGACTGACTGATGTGGTAGATCTGGATGAACAAATATATCGCCCTGAACACCTACAGCCTCTTGAATTAGGGCACACCAAGGAACAGTGGAATTTTTGTAACAAAACACATTTAAAAAATAATTTAAAAGCCCTGAAAGTATGCAGCTGTATCTGAAATCTGATGTAAAGGAAACAACTGTAAGGAACAAAATTATTGCTGTTCTACAGTTTGCAACAACTACTGGACTGGAAGCTACTTAGAGTACCTGGACTGGTCATGAGACCTTCGTCTTCTCTAAGGGGATGAGGGAGAAAACTTCACAGATATATTAAGTAGAACTACAACAATAGGATGAAAACAAGTGGTTATGCATCAGTTTAGCAGATACTTTGCTCTTTTATGACCTTCCAATCTTTATTGTTTCACTAGAAATGACTGCTGGAGCCTCGAAAAGCAAAAAGCAAAAACCAAAAAGTCGAAAAATCAACAATATTACAAGTCAGCCATTATCTGTCTATAAAGCACTTGCTTTAAATTGTCAAACCAAAAAGCAATGTGCAGTTTAAGAGCATAAATGTCAGTCTCCCAGAGGCTGTCATAATAATGCACTACGGAATTGCATTCACTAATGACCAAATTATATGGGAAAAGGCACTGTATTCACAGTCACAACCATTTGTCTTTTATTTTTAAATTAAGGAGTATAATTGATATTGCAAAAGCTCAATATAGCCTTTTAAGTGTAAGCATCTTACCATCTAAGTAAAGCCAACAAGTACCCTGGATGCTTCTTATGCACCTGCAATGCAGATCAAAACAGACAATTCCACCCCCAGGGCTGCCTCAGCTTCTGTGTTCACGTTTCCCTTCATTGTCTCAGCTTTACTCAATTTAATAAGGTGGGCTCAGGGGCATTCCATTGCTGCCCAGGGCGGGAAGGGCCCCTCCTTCTTTCCTACTGTCCCACCCCATGTCCTGCGCAGGGAAACTGCGTCTGGAAGCATCTCCATGTCTGAAGACGCCCTGCACTTCTCTGCTGTCATATCCACAGGCGACAGGCGTTCTCCTCCAAGGGAAAAACCTCCTCCTCTCACATGAAGGTTATCCCCTACCCACTCCAAAATATACACACTCCATCCGTCCAGCCCTTTCCTCGCCCTTACTCATGAAAACGACACTGTTGTCACTTTGCGAAGTGAAAAGGTGCGACGCAAAAAGGGCCCGCGAAGGATGCAGGAGGATGCGGTGCGAAACCTGCCCCGATGGGCGCGGGCGGGGGCAGCGGCCCCCCCGGAGCCGGAGCAGAGCCGGGGGAGGCGATGGGCGGCCGCTCTCCCCCAAACTGAAAGACAGCCACGTCCTTGCCCCCGAGCCGGCACACACGGGGGGGTACAGCGAGACGCAGGGCAGCCCCTTCATCCCCCGTGCTCCGGTGACCAGAACAGGGCCCTGGATGCTCCCAGGAGCGCGCAGGAAGCGCTTTGGTCCAGCGCCAGCGCCCGGCGCACCGCCCGGAGC
>WEIT01015590.1:300496-398478 GCA_013389985.1 Dryoscopus gambensis | reverse complement strand
GGAAATGGTTCGGAAATGGTTCGGGAATGGTGCGGGAATGGTTTCGGAAATGGAGCGGGAATGGTTTGGGGATGGTTTCGGGAATGGGTTCGGAAATGGTTCAGAAATGGTTCGGGAATGGAGCGGGAATGGGTTCAGGAATGGGTTCGGGATCAGCCACACACGGGCACCGGGACGGACCCGTCCGGGCTGTTCTCTACCCGCAGCCCCTGCGGGGCCTGATCCTCAGCCTTTCAGGAGAAGTTGGAGGCCATGCAAGCAGACGAGCTTCAAACTCCGTGAGAGACCTAACGTCAGACGTGGCACGTTTGAGGTTTGCCCTCTTCAGGGGATCCTCTCTGCCGTGCATGGCCCACAACCCAGTGTCAGTCTTTATGCTACAAAGTTTGAAAGCAGAATAGCAACATAAGGCCCTCACCCTGCTACTACTTTCTCTACCTCAGGTGGAATATTCACATTTTCCTTTTGGTTATTTATGGGAAGGGAACCAACAAAAGGGGAAAGAGTAAAAGTTAAACCTCAGGGGAGAGCCCAAGAAATATTCAGTGACCTTTGAAAATGCTACACCCACTGTGCTATGTAAACTCATCAAAGTTACATGTAATCAGTAAGCACTTACCTCTCTAAATCACGTTCTTTAGGGGCCTGGGACCCATACAGAGAAAATGGAGTTAGAATAGTTTAAAGCTACATATACCACATCTGTGCTCAAGAAAGAAATCAATACCTCAGCTCCTGAATGGTGCTGTGGGAGATGCCCATGGTGCCTGGATGAGCCTGGGTTTTGGTCAATTGGCTACTCCTTCCCTTCTGACTGTCTCTGTATTGGAGAGAAATATGGATTTTACTCCTAGCCAACAAAGGAAATCTTGGTCTTCAATGAGCCATCGAGCACAATACCCGGAGCTGGAAAGGGAACACAGAGGAACACACAGAGAAACATACCTAAGTCTTGGAGAAAGCACTGCTGCCTTTCACCACAAACGGGCCTCAATACAGCTCTCCTGAGGAATACTTGGATAACATGGAACCTTCCAGGCATGGAAGCAGCACCTTGTGGGCTGCGTGGTGCTGGAACTGAGCCTGGACATGGCCTGTGGACCCTGCACCTCACCTGGGGCTCCCACGTCCACCTTGGCTCTTACCAACATTGCAGGAATAACCATGGCTACGAGCCACCAGCTCTTTCTCCTCCCTCTGATCCCTGGCTACCTATAACTGGGACCAGCTGTAGGAGAGCACCCAGGAGGTCCCACTTGGCTCTACAATTAGAACTGTCTCCACCCCAGAACCAGCAGAAGCCAAACCTCTGGTGCAACAGCTCAGGGGATACATTTTCAGGAGCAGAACCAGTGCATGTGGCAGCTGAAGTGTGTGGCTAACCAGTGGAAAGATGAGATAGAGCCAACATCCAGGTGGACCTTGGGTCCATAGCGGAGGCCAGACCCCTCACTGGCCATAAAAGTCCAACGTTAGGCTTTAAAGATTTGTTAGCTGTAATGAGGCAGCTTTCTGGTCCCATCAGCTAGATGTAACAATCCCTCCTAGCCCATTAACAAAAAGAGCTGGCAAGCCTGCATTTGATGACTGACTGAACAATATGAAGAGGTGGTGATTTGCTGGCGATGTGTTAAAACAGGCAACAAATCAGCTGGCAACCTGCACTGGACTGAAACAAAATCAAAGCAAGAGGCAGATGACTTTGAATGGGCTCCAAAGGTCACAGAGAAACAAGCAAAAACTGATAAAGTTCACAGGAAAACAGAGCGAGCAGAAGGAGCGCTGCATCTTCCTGGCACTGGGAGCAGTTGGCATCCGACTTGGAACGAATGTATTTCTGAGTTAAAAAAAATACATTTATCTGGAGGGAAGCTGGAGGCATAAAACCCAAAATGAACTGGTGCATGTAAGCCTGGCTGCTCCAGCACTGGGAGAGCGTGCAGGGACTGTGGTGCTGGCAAAGGTGGAGCTGCTGTGGAGCTCCAGTGCCACAGGGATGGTGACAATGGGGGCAGAATCCAACGGTGGCTGTCCCCCACAGTGGGTGCAAGGGGTCACAGCTGCAGGACTGTAACTGCACCCCGTGGGTGCTTCACGCTGTCCCGTCAGTCACAGGAGAGGACCCAGGAGATCAATGCAGCAGAATCAGCTCCAGCATTAGAGCTCAGAGTCCGATGGTCCTTATGTGAGGCAAGATAGAGCCACTCATGAGAAAGAAGCAGAAAAGTCCCTTTGCACTGAGGATGCACCAAAGTCAGTGCAAAAAGCACTGCCAGGCCAGTGCAAGGAGCTCAGAACATCCCGAAGGCGGGATGAACATCCCGAAAGTGGGATGCCTAGAGCAGAGGAGGATATGAGTGTTAGTTGGTGCTTTCCTAATTACAGGATCTGCTTAGCTATTTTAAGTCATGTTCCGTGCAATATTGAAACACACAACTTTTCATCTTTTGGCAGTTTGGTTGGTACAGCATCTAATTATCCCTGCAGCTTGGGGATGGTAGAAAATGCTTTTCCGACACCCAACAGAGATAAAATAGGTAAAAAAAGTGTAAGTGTTCCTTTCTCTCTTGGACTTTGCAAGGGCAGAATCCAGCTCCCACAGGACCTCCTGCACATTTGCCTTAGCATTGCATTAGGAAGCATCTGTAGGAGGCTTGGAGCAACCAAGCCCCGGGAAATGCATAAGGGCATCGTTTATACCAGTTCCTCCCAGTGCTGTGACACGAAGAGTTCAAATCAGTGTGTGAGTCGCAAAGTTCCATCAGTTCCTGAGGGGTTGGAGCTCCTGAGGGCATCACCTTCCTGCAGCCAGCAATCTTCAACCTGGACACTGGAAATACCCCAGTCCACATGCCATATCAGGAGCTTCTGACTGCCCCCAGCTAAGGGCACTGGGCTTTTGGGATCCATGGGAGAGACCTGCGTGAAGATCCCAGTCTGAGGCCTCTTAGAAAGGAACATTTAGGTTTTGTAATGCAAAAAAATCCTGCAGCCTGCAAGCCCCTGCATGTCCCTGCCATGGGGTTGTGGGGGGTTCATGGGAGGGAGGGATTGTATCAGTGCTGTTCTGGTTTGGGTGGAGGAGTGGGTGGTGGATGATGCCATTTCCAATTCCTAGCAGGAATCTGGATGTGTCTGTGCTGGGAAATTGCAAAATAGAACATTGTGCTAATTAATGCCAAACAGGAGGGCTTTGAATATACATCATCAGAATAACCTTTAGCAACCACTAGATGCCTTCCATCCATGAGTGGCTTATAAAGAGTATTTATATTTATTACGTGGCAATGGAAATACATCTCGAGAGCGACCTGCCCAGTGCAGCCATAATGCCCAGTGAGGACTGAATTGTCCAACGTGCACAGAATGAAACACCCTCTGTTCATTCATGCTCCACAAGTGCTGGTTTCACCACTGGCAGCCCTCTGCACTAACTAAAATACCTCTGAGCCAGTGCAACAAGTTTTTTTCCAGGTTTGCTTCTCCACAAACCACAGACTGTGCTCCATGGAAAGCTTTGAGCCTTGGAAAGTCTAGAGTTACTGTAGGTTGCAGCGGTTGGATTTGATCCTAAAACAGTGAACCCGAACGTGAAAAAGACACAGATGGCTGTCGCCTCTGTGCCATTTGGAGTGGGGTTTGGTTCCCAGCCAGGCAGCCCCGTGCCACAGCTATGCAAATAAAGGCAGCAGAGTTGGATGCAGGGGGACACACACCTCTGACAGGCTGTGGCACGGGGGATAAAATAGAGGAGGGATTTCGGAGAGGGCAAAAAGGTCACCACGCCTGAAGGACAGAGGATTTAAGGACACAGGGTCATCAAATCCTGACTTCACTTAAGGAAAAGGAGGCTTTGCTGTGGCTCCTGGTGTACCTGGATACTGTGTGCTCTTGGGCATGGAGAAGCCTGACAGCCCTTCCCTGTGGGAGCTCATTGCTTGTCCTATGTAAGATCAGCTCCTTGGGATGCGGACACTCATGTGGAGTTCAGCCCAACAACGAACAACAAAGAGAGGCAGAGAAGGGAAGAGCCTGATGAAAAGAGGAATGAGAAGAAGCCATGGGAAAATAATTCAAATTGCCTTGACCGAGGGTGCACTGCCAAGGTCTAGACCTTGAATTCAGTGTGGTATAAGGGGATGTAAACAAAACTGCATCCTCTGACTCCAGGGCTGGATTTAGTCCTGTCATGAATCCCAGGAAGACACAAAGGGTAAGACTGGGCTTCAGCCTCCCATTAAAAATGCTCTTCTCCAGTGAGACACTAGTAATAGAGCAGATATCTCTGATAATTAAACTGCTAATCAACTCCTTTTAAAAACTGCCTGATGGCTCCCATCTCAGTCTCCTGTGAGGATGGGGAGGCTTAGAAATTTAATACAATTCTGTGGTTGAGTTAAACATCAGGCAGGTTTCAGACTGTGCTTTACTAGAACCAGATGAATTTCTAAGCTCAAAATCCAGCATACAGAATGCTGATTAAGTTTGATCTGGTGACCATCTGTCCTTGTGTTTGTAGTATGAGTAGCTAAATGAAATTCTGGGAAAAAAAGGGTTATCTTAAATACACACAGGATAAAGCAAATTCAAGAAAGCCCCTTTCACTGTTGCTATGTGAATCTTCTCAGCAAGAGGGGAAGATTAGGTTAGTCTCTGAAGTTACATATGCTCAAGTTCACTTTTTTGGACTCTCAGAAGCTGAAACATCAATCTGTAACTTTTGCTTGAATTGCATCTTGTGAATTTGCATTTAACTGCACGCTAAACCCAAGCAGACACTCAGCTGAGTCCTGTAGTGAGAAATGTTTCATGGTCACAGAAAGTCAGTATCTCGGAGGGTGTAAATTGGTGCAGCTCAATGCAATTTCCCTCCCTTTCCAACTTGACTTGGGCCAGTAATCACCCCAAATTGCTCCCTCACTCCTTCATCCTTTAATCTATCTATATCTATTGATTTATCCATCTTTTTACTTAGATGGAGCAAGTGAAGACAATTAAATTATGAGTGATAGCTCAATAACCAACCAAAGTTCAGCTAAGAGCAGAGGTGATGGCTGCCAGACTTTTTTTTTTCCAATCATAATGGAAATTTGCTGGAGAAAAGAACAGTGTGATAAATGATGGCATAACATAATGCCCTCCTTTGAAGAGAGCCAGCTAAGAGGCTGGGCCCATCTGCAGACTGAATAGGGAAGAAGAGAAAGTATTGGGAAATGCAGAAAAATAGCTCAGTGGGGATCACAAATACCGAAACAGACAGCGCTTGTCAGGCTTTCTAACGGAAATGGTTTCTAACATGCAAAGGCACCAGCTTGGCTCCCCACGCCCCATCTCAAGCCTCTGGCTCCTTCGTGTGAAGCACCACAGGGAGCGCAAAGCAAAACCAAATTCAGTCTGTGTCCTTTGCATTCAGTCTGTGTCCTTTGCCCGTTTTCCCCAGCTGCCCACGGGACTTTGCTCTTTGAAATGGAGGGTATCTGTTCTTTAAAAGGAGTTGTTCACATGTCAGCACGTCGGCCTGTGACCAACAGAAAGATGCCGAGGATGGCTGCAGGGCTTGGGCTGGGGCGCAGGACAGCTCCGCAAGAGGAGGCAGCTCAGCAGAAACCACAACAAACCCGGCTGGCTGAGGTCTGGGGAGCGCCTTGGGTGGGGGAAGCTCTCTGCTACTCGGGGATCTGCCTGTTCCAGGCTTTCCCACTGCTCACCCCGAGCCTGACCGCTTGATCTCCTGGTAAACGGGAAAAGTCTGCAGCTGGGATGCTTTTCTGGGGGAAGAGAGAGCCACAAGAAGTCCCTTGTGGGGGGGCATGAAAGGAGTTTGGCGTGAAAAGCCAAGCAGACGCATTTGAAATTCCACGTTTATTGTCTGGTGGGCTCTGGTGGCTCCCTGCATCCCCAGGCACGCGCTCCTGCCCGGGTTAATACTCACTCTAGGTGCTCATTCCCAGTGGCTGGCAGGGAGGTCACACAGACAGTACCTGTGCAAATGCATCTGGCTTTGATAAAACCCTGCCATTGGTGTTCAAAGTCTCCAGCTGACACAAGAAAAGTCAAGCATTAGGATCCTTTCTACCTCAAACAACGCTAGGAAAAAAACCACATTGTTTGGATGTCACTGGGCTACAGCCATGCTTTTTACGTGGCCTTTTTCTTTGCATTTTCATTTTCTTTGTGAAGTTTAAAGAGACGCTTGCTTTTCTTGCTAATTCTTTCCTCCCGGGTGCTGATAGGGATCTCTGTAACATGAGGCCAGCTGGAAGAAATTCAAACTGCTTTCTAAATGTTGTTATGATAGAGTGTGGGGGACATGTCTTTGAAGCTGCTGGGCTCAGGAGAAGTTAGGGGCGATTAAACTCTCTTTCTGGAACAAATTTGGAGCCCCTACCTGTGAAAACATGAGCCACTAGCTGGTGTCACCCCATGCCAACCTCTAGGTGAACGAAAACTTCAGTAGATGCTACTCAGTTGATGTTTCTGCATCCTGGGAGGATGAGAGCCTTGGGCACAACCACATCCTGGTGCAAGGGAGGCTGCAGCCTGGCTGTTCAAGGTAAACAGTCCAGTTCAAGGGGAGGTGGGAAGGTGCACTGATGTGTGCTTCACATCTCAAATTAAGCCTTCTTTTAAACCAGGAGAAGGAGTAAGGGAATCCTCTCTCTGCCTTCTTGCTTCAAAAAAAGCTAAGTATTTTAAAGTCACTCACTGAAAGCAGAATCTGCTGCTGGCAGATGTGAGGCAAGTCAAGGCAATAACCCTGTGGCAGGACACAGGAACTGGGAAGGTTTTCCTGGGGGAGGCATTTCCTTGTTCCTTTGCTTCTGTTCTTTTTTGCTGCACTGATCCTGCTTGGATCCCTGTGCCCACGGGAACAGCCTCCGTGACACTGCTGTGGTCAGTCCAGCAGGGGCTGATCCATGAGTAACACGAGTCCTGTGGGGGACAGAAAGGAGGTGATGGGCACCACGGCCCTACCTGGCATCTCTCCTGTCCTGTCTGCTCCTGCCCTGGTCCCTCTCTGGTGGGTGCTTCTCAGCTGCCATCATTCAAAGCTGGTTCAAAAGCAGCTGTGGAAAGAAAGCAGGGGCAGGTGCCACTCCCTGCTGCCCCCGGTAGGTCTCCTCACATTTGGTGAGCTGATGTACTTTACTTTGTCTCCCTGACTGGGCCAAAACCACGCTTGTCTAAGGGAAAGTCAAAATCCTGGTCTCATGCCTGGAAACTTCAGGTGTTTAGGCGCAAAGTAGAGGCTTGCACTGCTTAATACAGCCCTGCCTGCTGGGAGGGCTGTGATTGCTCCATCTCATCTGCCAGGGGAGGCTTGTTTCCGACTCTCTCCTTCCCAGCTCTTTGTGCAGCCTAGGTTGAAAATGCCCACGGAACAGGGCTCTGTCAGCCCCATGGATATGGTTCCATGTGGCACACGTTGGTTATCAGCACCCTGGCAGAGATAAAGGAGGCAGAAAAAGAGAGAAGCCCTCTAGGGAGGAGACACTCAGCCTATTCAGCCTAATGTTTATATTACTGATTCAGTCCTAGTGTAGGGAAAAAAAAATAAAAAGGAAATAAAGGCTTTTCTCAGAGCCAGACTTTCAGAAAAGCCCAGCGGTTTATGGAGAGCTGGCTCTGTTTGAAAATCTGGCTTCAGTCAGGGCTACTGAACACTTACAAGTTTCTTCTTCAGAGGAGAAGAGACCTGATGGGACTTGGGCATGGTGGGAGGCTGACAAGCCCTCATGAAAGACATTTGTAATGTGTGGGGCCTTGGAAGCAACGTGAAGAGACAGCCAAGAGCCCTGAGGAACTGGAGAGGAAGAAGCTGCACATGGTCTCTAAGAATCCAGGTCTGCTGGGCTTTGCCTCCCTCCTCTTCTTCCCTTTGTAGCAGTCTCCTGCCAGACAGTTTCTAGAGCCATTTCCTGGGAAGGCTGCACAGCCAAAGTTGCATTTAAATTTTTTTTGTTGGTTTTTTTTTTTTCAAACCACACTTTTCAGAGTTGGAGTGTGTGTGTGCAGCAGAGAAGTATAATGTGAACGCAACTTTCTCTGCACGGACAAAGCATAAGCAAGTTACAGCCAGCTCTAACAGACTCTACATCAAATCACACAATCTCTCAAAACACACAGTGGCAAAAGCAGCACGCTGCCTGCCTGGAGCCAGCCCACTCCAGCTTTCCAGGGCTCTGCTCCATCATTCCCTCCTTTCCCCAGGGCGCAAAGCAAAGCCCAGAGCAAAGCAGGTGTCCTCTGGCCACCTCCTGGCCCTGGGTGCTGTGACAGTGCTGCTGCTGTCATCACCCTGTGCTTCCACATCCCTCCTCTCTCCATCCACCTGCTTGTTCTTGCCTTTTCCATGATGCTAGGAGTGTTTTGGAGCAGGAATGGTGTTTATGTGACTGCAGAGCAGTTTTTGTAAAGGGGCCCAGTTTCCTGGCTGAGGGCTCTGAGCGCTCCAGTATCTACATCTCACTGGACATTACAATTCCCTGCCTTGGAGGAGATAGTGTTGGGGTCATTTTCCCTCCTCTTTGGCTACAGAGAGGCTTGGCAACAACCTCCAGGAGGGATGTATTCACCCTGCCATGCCTGCAGTGCCTGTGGCAGAGCCCTGGGAAGGGCTCCCTTCGTGGGAGGATTTTAGGATAAACATACACAGCTCTGAGGAATGAGAAATCCTTGCTCCTGCCCCACAGGATGGGGAGGCACTGGAACGCCATCACCAGGAACATCTAATTGCTATAAGTAATGGCAGCTGCAAATGGAGAAATCAGACAAACACCTTTGGCTCTGCCTGGTTTCTCTTGGCTCCACAGATGAACAAAACTAGGGTGATATTTGACAATTCTAGTGCCAAGGCAAGGCAGGCAGGTTTGGAAAAGAAAAGATCTCTCTTGACATCTCCTGTATCCATAATGCTTACAAGGGTCAGGCACAGGAGCTGAAGTCCATGACGACCCCACACAAGAACTGATGCCAGGTTCGCCCAAAGGATGCAGTTGAGATCTGCCAGCTAATTATTTCATTAGTCATGTAAATAACTGACTCAGCCAAGGATGATCACACCCAGCTGTGGCACCTGTAATTGAAACGACGCAGAGAACAGGATGAACATCCCCAGATAACACCAGGGATGGAACTCTTGCTGCTCTCCCTGACTGAGCCTCTCAAGACAAGTAAAAACACAGAGCAGCAGCCCAGGTTGAAATGCCCACAAGCAAATTACGCAGAGGGAGCGTCCTGGCAAGAACATTGGCAGATGAACATGTCCTAAGAACACCCAGGAACCACTGGGGACAGAACCATCCTGTCCTGAGCTATGCTTCACACCCATTTCCCCCAAAATCACAGCATGCTGAGTGGTCCTCAGCCCTACGTGGGCTGTAATCCAACCCTCCCTCCCCAGCCCAGAGCAAGTGAGTGCCCAGTGAGTCTCATTCCCTTTAACTCCATCAAACCCCAAGAATATGGAGCACCAGGAATATGGAGCAGCCTCCAGAGCTGCCACCCTCAAAACCCAAAGTACAGAGTGTGTTTCAGAATGAAAGCAGTTTGAGCAGTGTCAGCTCTGCCTGTGTTTGTTTCTATGGAAAATTGTTACTTTCATGTGAGTCATGGGAGCAATTAAGGGATAAATAGCAGCACTGCAGTTCGTCAACACGCTGGTGCCATTGCAAAAGCAAAGGGAAGTGTAAGCATTCCTGCAGAGACACGAATCCAGCCAGGGTGCTGGCAAAATAACTGCTCCCATCATTTGGGCTTTGGCAGCCTCCTCTGCTCTTAGGCTGGTGTCGATCAGGAATAGCCCTGCTGACGTGATTTACCAGAGAATCTGGGGGGTTGGTTCAATTTCAGGCAGGACACACAAGAAAGGGACCAGTGCAGGAACACATACTCATAAAATGGGGCAGGCTCCGATGGCTGCTGTTTGTTAAACTTGACAGCAAAAGAAAAACATACTGCACCTTTGCTGATTTTTCTTTCTCTTGTCTTCTTTTTCCTTTAGGATATGCTGAACAAAAGGAAGAGCTTGCAGATGTTCCCTGTAAAAGCACTGACTGCATGGCAACTGTGACAGTGCTGTTCTAGCCCTCCCTGTGGGATCACCATGGCTGCAAAACAGGCCAGCATGGATGGAATTTAGAGGTGGAACGGCTCTGGGATGGGGGCATTGCCAGGTATAAGAGGAAATCTCCATCCTGGCCATTCAGCTAAACCAGCACCTTTCCAGGCTGGCCCAAAGGTTTTAGCCAAGGGGCTTGTGTGTTTCAGAAGAACATTTATCAGAACCCCTTGGTGCTTCTGGACACACCTCTGTGGCACAAAGGAGCACCACTGGGGCATGGCCATTCAAACGGCTCCAGGTGGTGCTCAGCAGCCTGCACTGCCCTGTAGGAGATTCCTGCAGCCTCATTCCTTCTGCCCAGCAAGATCCGGCACCAGCAGCCCCTCAGGGCTTCTGGTGGGGCACTGGCAGCCGCTTTGGAGGGGGATCTGAGGAAAGGCTTGAAGAGTAGTGAGTGCCAGGAATGCTCTGCATTTGCACCTGTCCATGTGGAAAGACACTTTGGCAGCCGAAATCCATACTGTGGCCCCTTCCTCTCTATTCCCTTCTCCTTAGTATTTGCAGTTGATTTCAAGCAACACAGTTTTCCATTCTCTAATGAGCAATTTAAATGCTAAAGGGGAACTCCTCTCTTGAAGGCAACTGAAGCCAAGGGAGGTGTGACAGTTTATGCCAGCTGATGCTTTGCCTTTAAGTAAATGTTTTAAACTTTCCACTAAGGAGCCTAAAATAAGCCATGGCATGAAACATTAAGAGCAAAGAATGAACTCTGGAGACCAGAGGGATTTGGGAAATGAAACGAGATCCATCTTGCAGGCACATTTCCCCCCCTTGTCTATTTTTGGAATTCAAAAAATTCCCCCAGATTTGTCTTTTACAAACCAGCCTTTTGTTCGGTGAGCAGCACTGAGCAGCCTCCCAGTTCACAGAGAGCAGGTGAGCTCCAGCAAGGCAGGATGCAAAATACAGAGCTGGAAATTATGAGTATCTTTTACTGCTGGAGAACTGAAGCGCTTGGCACAGGTGCTGTTTGTTTTCTTTGACAGCCTTTTCAGCTGTGCAACGTGCAAACAAATACAAGAGGACCAGGATTCCAAGTTGGGGAGCAGATGATGAAGCCAGCTCTTCTCCAGGGCACCGTGATCCTTGCCACGACCGAGGAGGTTTTCCTGGGGGATTACGGATGGCTTTGACCACACGAGGTGTGTTCACAGAGCTGAGTGGGAGGCAGCCTGGTTCTGCTCAGCAGACAGGCTCAGGAAACCTGGGCTCTAACTCCTGCCTGTGGGATTAACCTCCGAGGGGACCCCAGCCTGTCACTTAAAGCCCAGTTCTCCTGCTGGCTGGCAACGCACACTTTCCACTGACTTTAAATGGAGCGGGGGATCTTTGTTGCCTATGAAAACTGAGCTTCCAAACACTTCACTCTCCCCATGTTTAAAACAAGAAGGAGAATATTTTGAGATCAGTGGATAAGAACACCTGGGAGCACTAATACCTGTGTGCCCTGCCAAGATACTGGGAGATTAAGCAAATATTTTGAGGGCTGTAAGATCTTATGAGGCAGGTATGGGACTGTTTAGTATATCAAGGATATCTTTTTCTCCCTCCTTTTATTTTTTATCCACAAATGGAGGAACTCAGGCAGAGTGAGGGGCTACTGAGACTCATGAAGGGAGTGTAAACTGAAAACGAAGAGCACATCCAATGTCACCCTAAGATTTGGCCTGAACATCACCAAAGAAGACACAGCTGGAAAAGTAAATAATTTTTGGGGATGCTGGCTGCATAGGCTGTTATTCCAAACAGGATGTTATGAAGCTGATAAGAGTTTAGAAAAGATTTGCCCTGTAGTGGGAGACTCCATCCCCCCAGTTTGGGGCAGTATTCGTTCACAAGACAATAGACTGGAGTGTGCGCAAAGAGAATAAAATGAATGATAAAGAGGTTTTGAAAACATGACCTGCAAAAAAAGGTGGAAGGAAGGGAATTTGTTTAGTCTAGAAGAGAGAAGAATGAGTGGAACATGATAATGATCTTCCAATATTTGCAAAAGGGATAGCAACTGTTCTCCAGAACCCTGGGAAGGGCAAGAAGAAATCAGCCTAATTTATGGCCAGGAAGTTTTAGAGAGTACTGTAGGTAAAGCCAGCTAAAGAGAAAGCTCTAGGATGGGCTGCCTAGGGAAATGGGAAATGTCCATCATGGGAAGTTTTAAGAAGAGACTGTAGCAATTCAGATATAAACTCAGGTACTTTACAAAACAAATCACGGCGTTTGCAGAGACAAGAATACCCCAGCGTGGGCAGACAGTTGCTTACACGAAAGTGTTTTGAAAGTCACCCAGGTGTAACAGCACTGAATAGCAGTTGATTCACTCCAAATTAAATAAGTATAACTGGTGTGGGAGTAACAAACAGCATTTTTGTTTCCAAAATTGCTTTTAGACCTCATCTCTAAAGGATAAGTAGTTTCTTCAAAAGCACTAATGACAAAGGAAATTACAGAGAAAGGTGACTGTGGTCCTGACCTCAACAGGAGAGTGCTATAGCACCTGGAGGGCTTTCAAAGCTGGCAGATCACAGTATAAATAATCTAATACAGAGTCTGACTCAGGTAATGCAGCCTTAAGAGGATGCACCTTTATCTCTGTCTACTCTTCCTCTCACCTTCTGTGCCTGAAGAGTAAAAATAGCAACTTTATGTATAATTTTACACCCCTAATCATGGCCCAAGTTGCTGCTCTTGCAGCCCTGTCTCCCTGCAGCATGGAAATCGATCCTGCTGCACTGCATGGTGGAGAAAGTTCAAGATCCACTCCCCTGCAAGGCCCAGCCTCCTCCCAGGCGGGACATGGAAATGCTGGAAGGGCAGGAATGCAGCACGTGCAGGGCTCATGGCCACAGGGATGGTGCTGGCAGTGGAAGCTACTCACTCACCAGCCCAGGCAGAAACCTGCAGGCATCTCCTGACAAACACCCCAATCCCAGCTCTTTTTGCAACACCTGATCTCTAATCAAAGGCAAAAATCATTCCCGAAAAGGCTGAGCCTTGACTCTTGTGAGGCCTGCTGGTGCAGTTGTTTGGAAATGAGAAGATTTGCAAGAAGTGCTGTTCTACTCTGATCCTGTCGAAAGGGAAGCTCCAGTCTCCTGCTGGGGAGAAGCAGCAGCATGTTGGCTGAGAGGAGACCACAGGCTGCTGATAATATCTGGGTGAAAACCCACACCCAGTTATGTTATTCCTCCAAAATCTCCTCCAGAACTGTTTTTTGAACAGCACCTGGAGAAATTCCACTAGAGGATGGTAGCAGAGGCCGAAGAATGACTCCAAAACACCTACTCATTTTAGGACACTAAGCAGTCTGAAAGGGTTGGATGCTCCTAAGGCGAGAGCTGGTTGTGTGGCACTGCTGCATAACAAACCTTTTGGAAGCTCTAGATAAGAATAATGATAATAACTCCTGTCTTACAGACACAGCCTTGCTCTCTTCTGCAAGGGCAAGGCTGTGCACAGCCAGCTTCTTTGTGAGACACAAAGCTCCACACCAGTGTGAGCCAGGATGTTCCCAGGGTGGGATTCACAGCTGCATGATAGCAACCAAGCCGTGTGGGGCTGCGGGAATTTGATGCAAGCACTACCCTGCTTAATTCCCTGGAGACTGCCTGGTGGCTCTGATTTGGTTGCCAGAAGGGCTCTTGTGTCTGGGCCTCGCTGCAGGGATGCCCTGTGTTAGTTCCTCTTCCTTTTTTTTTTTCTTGCCTAGGAAACCTCTTGTTAGGCAGGACTGAGCGTCCTTGAAAGCACCAGTTATAACAAACAACCAGGGGCAGATCTCAGGCAAACGCTGCGCGAGTCACAGGTCACAGCTGGAAGTGGTTTTAGGGGAAATTCAAAATTACTGTCAAAAGCAGTTCTCTCTCATTTTAATTGTAATTGGTTAATCTCATTTTATTTGCCTTGCGGCTATGGCTGTGAAGCTCAGGAAACTCTCAGGGCCCCCGCTCTGCTCTCGGTTACCCTGGGAGCAATTCTGAAGACTTCAGCAGAGTTGCTTTGGGTTTATCCCTTGTGCCACCGAGACCAGAGGCCATTGCTCTGAAAAGTCCTTGGCGAAGGAAGGAATGAATGTGGCAGGCGGCTGTTCCTTTTTCAGAAATGAAACCAGACAAATGGTATTCACTGATTTAACCTTCTGTGTGGCCCCTCTGCTGAGCTGCCAGCACAGGGAGCGATGGTTTTGTGTGTGTCACTCTCTTCGTCCTCTCTGGAGCTGGAGGTGAGGAGGGATGGGCAGGGCTACAGCTGGTACTGCTGGGAAGGTGTGAACACAGAGCCAGGACAGCATCAGCTGAAAATATGCTCCATGAAACAGAAAGCCAGCGGGAGCAGTCTGCTCCTGTAGGCACGTAATGCACCACGCACAGAGCCGCGGGCGAGCTCTCCACTAAGAGGTTAAACCTCTCCCTGCAGTGCACCCAGGGCATGAGGGCAGTGTTAGTCCAGTGGTATCCCACCAAACTGCAGAGAAAACAAATCCCTTGGGGTGAGCAAGACGCTGCTGCAAACACGGGGACGCGTTAACAAGCCGGCAGTGCCCGGTGAGGAGTTTGGCACAGGCCCGAGTGACCACATCAAGCAGGGTGTCCAAGGCCTCTGTCTCCCCACGCTCTCCTCAGCACACGTGTGCAGTCGCATGGAATTTGCTGTTTTGACTTGCAGGCAAGTCAAAAAGCTGTCGAACAGCGATCGCATCTAACACCACTCATCATCGCCATCAATTGTTCTCCAAATGAAACAGGCCACATCGCCAAGCAAAATGCTTGGGAAGATATTTTTCCACTGGACATGCATCCAAAATAAATACAGGAAAATCTCCATCTCCAAGCACTTTTCCTGATTACTTTTCATTCGAATCATTAGTAAACCCGAGATACACACACAATAGCACAAGACTGATGAAAACCCACTTCAACATAGTGCCCCATTTTTTTTCCCAGAGATTAGTCCTCTTTGTTATTCTCAGTCGATGAGAAAAACATCCCTCCAGCCTACCCAAAGCCAAAAAAAGATGTGCACATCTTCACACGTGCATCCCTTGCTACATGCCTTTTGCAGCTGGTCATTTCAGCCCTGAAGAATGCTCTGGTGGGTTCTTGCCATGGTCTGTATAAGCCCACATTTACTGTTAAGCCTGTCTGCCCTAACATGCCATGCTGAGCTGAGATCCTGTTGCTGCAACTTCGGGATTTTGCTTCAAGGGAACACCAAGGTCCACTTTTGTGACTAAATCCCATCCCAGATAGATTCCAAGTTTACTGCCTATACAATGAATAGGGGCAGGGAAGGAACCCCGTATCCCTGTGAGGAGTGAGAATAATGACCACCCGCACTGAGATGTGCAACCAGGGCAGAAGCACAAGGAAAGGAGAGCTTGGAACAACAGCCATGGCTTTCCCTCAGTGCCTGAGTCCAGGAGCTCTTAGCACTCATCCCTTCGCTGTACTGCTCAGTGTCACTTCAGGAGGGGCCCTCCAGGCCCTTGGAGCAAGACCTGCTCATCAAGGCTGGAGCTTAGTTTTGCCAAGATCCGAATCCAAACCACACAGAGCCTCTTAACTTCAGTGGGTCCCACCCAAATGGCCCAGGTTCACTCAAATCTCAAACTGAGACCCGTCCCAGGCTCTGTGCACAAGACCTTCTCTCTTTTTCTCTTTGTCCAAACCCCTGCCTGCCGCGGATGTCTTGGAGAACCTGGCTTGCAGCTGGAGACCATAATGAAACGTATGAAACGTTCACTCAACTCCAGTAACCCAGAGATGGGAAAGGCAAATTACAGGCCCCTAGTCCTTGGCTTTTGTGTGCTGGCATTGCCTTTGAATGTGCTAAACGCTGTGGACAAGAAATGTTCTGGTTTGCAAGAAAGCAGGCTTCCAGCCAACTGCTTTTACTTGGTGGATTTTCTAACGGATCAGCACGCATCTCTGCTCTTGGCTCCACTGCAGTGTGACAGGACAGATCACAAGAAATGGATGCACTGGGCTATGGTACAAGCAGGTGGGACTCCAAGGATTTCCCAGGCTCCATCCCAGACCTGGCATACCAGATACCAGGCTGGTTACTTATTTCTCTGCAAAGCAGTGGGCAGCCCAGGGCCCTGCCTGGAGGTGACTATGGGTAAATGGAAGCCATTCCTTTCAATCTATCCTGACCTGTGCATGCAGTTGAGCCCCACTGCTTTATGCAGTGAAGGTTGGAGTATTTAGACATGAAATGTGCCAGAAGCTGAAGTTAGGATTGTACCACTGCTTGGAGAATCAGCATTTCTAATTCCAGTTCTAATTTTTATGTAATTTACTTTACCCTGCTTTGGATTGCTTCCTTGGCTTACTTCTAACAAGGCCTCTGCCTGGCTGTGAGAGCAGCCCACAGCCCCTCAGCTCAGGGCTGTGCTCGTTCCTGGGATGACTGGGAGCTGGTGGCCTGGCAGGCACATGTGCTGCAGTGTCACAGCCCAGGAGGTACCAAACCAGAGCGCTGTGCCAACGGGAACTGCTGTCTGGAATGCTCTGTATGTGCTGGAAGTGCCCAGAGCAAACACGGCTCCGTCTCCTGCAAAGGCAGAGTCGCAATTGCTGCCTGAAAAGAAAAGCCCTCTCTCCTGGCCATCTGGATTCCTGTTCTGATGAGCAGCCACTCAGCACCCAGATTCCTGGCAGAGCTCTGCATGCAGCACGGCTGCCTCGGCCCTGTGCCAAGCCTGTGCCCCTGCTCACCCTGGCCAGCATGAGCTTTGGAGAGCTCTGCCCTCACTTATTGCTCCTCCTTTTGTCCTGTGTTGATACAGTCCAAACTCTCCCCTCAGATGAAGGTGCCCCTCTGTGGTGGCCTCTGAGCCATCCCACACCAGTCGGGTGGCCGTGCTCCCCAGGGCTGCTGGTGAATGCAGGCCTTCAGGGAGACCCTGGTGTGTGCATTTGGCATGGCTCTGCCTGCCCCCCCGCCCTGCTGGTACCAGCCCCCAGTGCAAACCAGTGCTCCCACAGCCAGGTGATGCCGTGGCAGCCCCTTGGCCAGCCCAGCACCGTCCTGGGTGAGCCATCCTTTGTCAGGAGGCCTCAGGATCTGTGGTACAAGAGGACAGGGTCCTGGTAGAGAACAGATGCTTTCAGAAAAATTCCACCCCTCAGCAGCCCTGAAACCTCCCAGCCTCAAGACTTCTGTGCAAATACCTGACCTTTACTAGTATAGCCTGAATTTTGGATGAGGGTTCCCCCTCTTCTTCCTCCACAGCTCACTGCTGACATTTGAAGAGCAGTGGTCCTGATCTCACACGATAAGCTAAATCCAAACCTCGTGAGGCTGCAGCCCAGAGAGCAAACAGGTCTGTCTTGGAAGCTGGGGCTCTGGACACAACTTTCTGAGTGCACTGGAGCTGTGCTGAACTATGCAACAGCTACAGCACAACCAAGAGCCTCGCCCCTAACTCACAGCCACCAGCTGGGCTGCAGGCATTGTTCAGACTCTCTCTCAAGCAGAGCTCACAGCAGTGGATTATGTTTCCATAAAAAGCTGAGGGAGGAGGTAGCAACCATGGCAGGGACTGTGGCTGTAGGAACTGGTCATACCTACAAAGCAGGAGATGGAGGGAGGAGAAGGCTGGAGCTGCACTGTGCTGCTTCATTAGTGCTGACATCCTGACAAACTGGAGCTTTGGAACAAATCTGACTTTGCGTTTCCTCCTCCTTCCCACCCCCAACCCACTGCATTATTTCTCACAGAACAAAAATCCTGTCTCTTGCCCAGCTCTACCACCAGACCTCTAATCCTTTGGCCGTGGTGCTGGATTAAGTCTCAGACCCTGAGAAAGCACTTCCAAGGCACAGTGAAGATTTTGTTTGTTGGGGTCTAACCCATGTGCAGCTCCCAGCCGCCATGGTTGTGAAATTGTGCCTTTCCTTTCGCTTTTAAGCAGCCCATATGAAGCGAGGAAAGGAGGGCTGTTCTGAGAGACTATTCTTAATGGTCTGAAAATAAATCCTGTATTTTTCTTGGCTCATAGAGGAAAATGGTTACCTTGATTGCAACTTGGTTCTAACACATATTTCAGACAGTAATGAAGACTACAGATATGAGACTTGTATAGGTTCTGTTACACAAACCTTCAAAGGGGTTTCTTCCTTTTTCTTTCCATTGTATACCCAAAACTCTGCCTGGTATAGCTAAGGACTTCTAATGGCTTTTTGGGAAAAGGAACTTTATCTCAGGTGCTAAAGTTGGGAGCCACCTTTTATTCTTTGCCATACTGACAAAAGGTTAATGAAACAGAGCTGGCATTTCATCAAGGCCAGCACTGAAAATTAGGGACAGAGCTGCCATTAAAAATAACCAGATGCATGTGCTTCTACCCCTGACACACCGGTCTTGAAATATCTCCCTCTTGGGCCATACAGCTTCCAAGGAATAGCAGGAAATTACAATTGTTACACTGGCCAGAGAATGGATTTAATTTGTACTGTTTTATCCTCCCTGTTGGAAACTATCCTCTCTTTTCTTCCATGCCAGCTAGAAAGAAAAGAAAAAATTCAGCAAACCCAACACATTTCTGTAGGAAGCCTTCCGTGCAGTTGGATCACAGCCTACCTTGAGGCATGCTTGCTTCCTCTATCACAGGTATGGACTGTTTCCCTTCATCAGGGTTTCTTGTGGCACATCCACACAGCTCATTCTACAGACAAATTTATGGGTGTTTAATTAAAGACAGTTTGAAAACAACTGTTTGGTGAGTTCCACTGGTACGCCAAGCTGATGCTAGGGGTGTAGGTATATAGGTGCTACAGAAAAGGCTGCTTCTTGGGGTGATAAAGAGCTGGTTAAAGGGGTTGTGCACATGCCAGGGCAAAGCCTGGTGATTACAGTTAAAGAGTCTGCAAGAGGAAAATTGACTTTTTGGATGCAGAGGAAGGAAGAAGCTGCAGTACAAGTAACACATCAAACGGTCCAGGAGTGACTGTCCAAACAGAGGCTCCAGAGCCTTGGCTGGTTTGGATTAGTTCAGCAAGCATCAGACTCTTACTGAGGCAACCACATTGTGCAAGCTCAGAGAGGGAACTGGGCAAGTTGTAAGCATGTACACAACGGCGAGGTTGCTTCAGCTGAAGGGTAATTACTTGTTGAGCAACCATAATCCAAGTCATTTGATCTCATGTCTGCACGAGAAGAGGTCCAGCCTCAAGAAAGCCACCTGTTTTCCTTAAGTAGGTACAACTCTGGGCCACACAGGTGGAAACAGCCTTTGGAAGGACAGGTTGCTGGCCTGGATAGATGACAAGGAGCTGCAGATTTATGAGGGATGAGCAATGATAGACAATTTTTTTTTTTCAAAGATGAATTTTGTACTCTGGTGACATCACAGTGGGAACATATTTGGCTCTGTTAAGGCTGGAGAGATGATTGCAGTGACTGAGTTACAGAGGCTTAATGAATTACTGCTCGTCAGCTGAGCTGTGGTAAGGGCCTGTGCTGCTGGACACACACAGTACAATGCATTAGCTCACGGCTGGTTTGAGGCACAGTGAGGCATAATGTGGCTACCCAGAGCAGAAACTGGCCTGAGCCCACAGTCTAAAACCCCTTTGCTTTTTGAAAAGTACCTAGCCGTGTTAATTGGCTCCGGTGGGATGGCTTTAACAGCTCATGTGGCTGCAGAGAACGGTGATCCCCAAGCTCACAGGTGGTTCTGAACTTAGAGAGGTGCAGTCCTGCTCCAGCCAGGCTCTGCACCCCTATGGAGAGCACAGCCCCAAGATCTGCACTAGAAATGATCTGTTACTGACTCAGGAGGGAGGAATCATAAGAACGCGTTAACAGCACAAACCTGGGAGGTCTAAAGGAGGTCAGGGAGGAGAACAGCAGCTCTGCAGCGAGGCCATGGGAAAGCACTGGAGCTGTTCTGCTCCAGTGATCCAAGCCCGAGGTGATCTGGCTGGAAGCAGATGAAAGGCGGCTGGCGAGGCATGGTGAATCACTCCTGTTGGGAGCCGTTCCCTCTTTCAGCAGGGCCTGTAGCCAAGAGCTGAAGTGACTCACGATAGCAGCATGGGCAGAAGATGAGGCAAAGGATGGCACAACTCTGATCAGTGCCTGTCATGGGGCCAGGCCATGTCAGGTCCGATAGCACCCCTGGGGCAGGAGAACTGCAGCAGCATTCTTGGCGGGGCTGCCATTGCCAATGCTGTTGAGACTTTTTGGCTATCTTTTCTGCCTCCTAAAGCTTTATTTTCTCCTCCCTAGAGAGGCACAGGAGCTTCCAGAAAACCTGCCTCTCTAGCTGCCTTCAGCCCTACGCTGCCAATGCAGAGTGTTGAAAGAGGGAGGATGTGGAAGGGAGGGAGGAGCAAGAGTGAGAAAATGAAGCAAGAGAGGGAGCAGGGCTTAGAGGGGAGTGCACAGGGAAGACAGGCTGCTGCCTTGGGGTCTGCGGCACTGCCACTCAGCCCTGGAATCAGGTGGTGATGCAGAAAGGAGTGAGAGGATGGGAAGGGAGGCAGAGGAGAGCAGAAATCCAGCAGCAGGGACGAGTAGGGACACGGCCATGGCTACGAGGCACTGGAGTCTGGTCAGGCAATCAAGCCTGGTTAAGCTGTGCCCAGAGCCCCTCTCCTCCAGGTGCCATGCACACAGGCTGTGGCTTACAGCTCACAGGGCCACCACCAGGGGATGCAAGCACAGATGGGGGCTTGGCTGCTGTTTGTCTGATCCCTCCTGGGGCCTCCTGGCTTGACATGGGCTGCAAAAATGCTCAGAAATTCTTTTCACCTTTATAGTGGCCTTGACAAAATTTACAGCAAGAAAAAGAGGCCCAAGAAAAGCTGTTTGCATGGTAGGTCCACACAAAGAACGCTTAATCCTGGGCTTTGCTACCTGTCACAGTGCATTACACTCCCCTGCAGCTGACCCCCACCGTGGAGCAGAGCCGCCTTCCCCAGCAGCAGGGCTGCAGTCACAGATCTGTGTTTGTGTTCAGGAGGGCTCTTTCCAACACATCGGACGAATGGGGAGCTCTGGGAGGTGGGGCTGAGAGTAGGCAACTGTCAAACCCTTTTATAGAAGGTCCCACAGGAATTTGTTTTCCTCCTATTTTTAAGTTGAAAAGGATCGAGTTTCACTGGAGGAAATAGTTCTTCTCCTCCTCCCTCCCACCCACCTTTCATTTTTTCTACAGCTTGTTGGAAGAGCAGGCTGCTGTCTGCCTCAGGTTTCCAAGAATCAGGCAAACTGGAACCAGAGCACTTGTTATCTGCAGCCAAGAAAGCAAAGGGAGAGAGGCTGGAGAAGAGGTGCTCCTGTCTGCAAATGCTCAGAGCCTTAGGGTGCCTTTATTGGTGAGATACACCCTTCCCCATCCCTTTTAATCAGGTTGAGATTGTAATCAGGGTTTCAGAAGAGGTTTCTGTGAAGGCCCCCTAGAGAAAAAGAATACTCATATCCATTGAAGCTGCCCTACTTCTGCCCCAGTTGAACAGTGCCACAGGAAGATCCTGGGGAGGCAGTGCAATATGCCGCCCTCAGGGAATCTCTTCTGCATTGTATCACTTGCAGAGGTGGACATTTGCGACAGCACTCAGGCACAGGCCTAACTCTGCCTTCCTGCTCGAAACAAACACATTCCGTCGGTGCAATGACCCTAAAATCTCCGCGTGCCTGGGCTCTGCTAACCCCACAGCACAGATCCTGCACAGTGATAAACCTGCACCTTTTGCAGATGCAAAATGCTCATCCATGCACGGGGCTCTGGGCAAGGTGCACTTAAGCCGCCAGACTCAAACCTTCGGTTCAGCTCCCAGCCTATCACCGAGGACTTAGAGCAGGGGTCTGGCTAATGAACAACAGCCTGATGGACACCTTTTGATCCTCAGCATTCACAGCCCAGCGGTTGCTCACCCACTCCTTCCCCATTCTGCTGATACTGATCAGTTTTGCTCAGCAGGCACGCCCACCCTTCCCTCACCTGCTCCAGCTCATTTCTCCTGTTTCCCTTCAGTGACAGTACAGACAATGCCTCCTTTGTAGGTGCTTCCACATGCCTGGTGGAAAACCTATTGGAGACTAGCACAGTTATATCAATGATCTCCTGTTTATTATTCCTCCTGGCATGGGATTTGCCATTACCTCTCTAGCACAGGCAATGGTTTCCATTTATCTTGTCTCAGCCAGTTGTTTGCTCGTTTGCAGCGGCGGGCTTCAGCAGAGACAAAGCTACAATTGATGGGAAACAGAAGGCCAGGCTGCTGCCAAAAAGGGGTTTCCTCAGGATACCCATAGTCTTAGAAATAGTTAATACAGTCTCTTTGAACACTGCTTGTGCACACCTGTTAAAAAAGCTTTGCCTTTGGACCTGTCTTTCTGATGACCTTTGTTGGGCACCTGTTACTCAAACACTTTTTCAATTCACATCCTTCCAATGCAACCAGTACTGGGTAAATAACTCCTCCTCACTCCACTGAAGCCAGTGACTTAGAGTGTGTCACTGGAGCAGGACACCCCCTCAAATCTCAGGGCCTGTTATGTGTTTCTGGCCTGCAGGGTGATGTTAGTGTGGTTTTGAGTAAAGTCCGTCAGAGACTCATCTGCAGACCTGTTCCAAGAAAATTTAAGTAGATGTCTGCTCTCATCGCTTCTGTCAGAAGGGCACAGAATAACCAATTACATTTCCCAGGCATCACAAAATACGAAAGGGCATTTTAAATCTAAAAATCCAACCAAGTTCTTGGGTTTTGCTCTGGTACAGAGATTCAGTAACGCACTCTCTGTTCATGCTAACACTGTTCTAGCAGACATGGCCACTGCCCCAGAGCTGGGTGTATTCCATAGATATAAAACTTGAATGGGGCTGAATCTTTCAGTTTTCAATAAGTCAAATGTCACAATGAGAGTAGCAGTAGTAAAGTTGCTGCTGTAACCAGCCTTCTGCAAACTACCTTGGGACTAGAGGATTTCTGCTATTATTAGAGCCACAGTGCTTTCCCTTTTCAGACAGAGGGGCAAGTAGGATGCTTTACTCAAATGTGTGTATGGTGGAAACGTGGAGTCCTGAAAACTGAGCAGGACACACAGGACAAACTAAGGAGATCAGATTTGAGTTTGCAAAACAAACCCAGCTGGCAGAGGGAAGATGTGGATTAGAGCAGACAAAGGGTGAGAGTTCAGCTGGGGAACAGACCACAGCTATCCTGGAGGAAGAAAGAACTTTTCCAGCCCTCCCTTCCCAACACTTTCACTGCAAAGCCTCACAGATTTTTGACCTAGAACTGCCCTCTTCCTCCTCCACTCCTGCATGGACTGGCTGTCTGGGACATTATCTCAGCTCTGCTCAGATCCCACTGGGTTCTCTCTGCCTGCACCTCCCAGGCTCTGGTAACAAATACCTCTGAGGCAGAAGATGAAACCACCATGTTGTGGTTACTTCAGTTCCTTCCCTTTTGTTCACCTTCAGGAGCCAGTTGTGGCTCCTGGAAACAAATCACCCAGCCTGGCTGGAGCCCTCAGCAGGGAAAGACCAAAGTCATTGCTGTTCAGACACTACAAGTCCTGGACTCTCATTAGTAGAACAATATTGCTGCCTCAATCACTCTGGTAAACCCACATACAACCAAGAGCTGCTTGGCAAGATTCACATACCATGAGCACAAGGTCAGTCCCTGTGCCCTCAAAAGAGCTGGAAGGGTGCTGCAGTCAAGCCCTTCATATTCCACATGGGCCTTCCACAGAAATGGGCACAGAGCCAGGTACAGCCCAGTAAGCCAGGGGCTACCACCACTGAAAACCATGCATATATGGAAAGAGGCCCTGGAAGAAAGTGAAGAATTTAGCAAGTTAGAGAAGAGAAACAACAGAAAATGCTGCTGCTGGCTAAGCATCTTCATTCAGAAGTTATTCATACAGCTCCTGCTCCTACTGTGTTTTTGCCCCTTGGCATTACAGAGGAGCTATAAATACAGGTACTGATTATGCCAAAGGCTGGGGAAGGTGCTGTAGCCTGACCTAAAATGTGGGCTGGCACCCTTGCTGTGCAGAACAAGAATGTGCTGTTCCTCCACACAGGTCTTAACATTTCAAGCCAGACAGAGGGAACAAATGCCCACAGACCTTTTTATTGTCAGGAGAGACTGGCAGGGCCTCATCTACATGCCTACAGCCCCAGAATGTCTTTCCACGAACACTTCCAGCATGCAAACTGCAAAAGAACACTTTCATCCTTGGACCAGCACTGTGGCAGGAGATTGTCCCAAGGAGGGTTGTCCAGGCTCGGCTCACAGCACTGTCCAACCCCGAGCACAGTTCGTTTTTCTTGCAGGAGAAGGTTGGCAGTGAGGGGCTAGAGCCTCTCTCCAGTTCAACCTTTGGAGCATCCACACAGTTCAGTGTTGCTTGAACCGAACGCCAGCCTTGCAGGGGGAATGGGATCCCCATGGGATTTGTGCAGGCTCTTTGGAGCAATTCAGAAGGTTACCACCATGAGCAAGAACATACCTGTAAATAGCACGGGCAGAAAAAGGGGTTTTTGTGTGCTGTGTGCGTGCAGTAGGTTCATACCGATAATGCTGTCTGGATTTGCAACTGTCTAGACAATGGGAAAATTAGCATCATGAAACTGGATAGTTTTGTGAAATGCCCAGCCAAATATCTGGGAAATATTTTTGTAATGGTTCTCCTCAGAGGGAGATATGAGCCTGAGCTGTCCATTAGAGATGCAGCTCTTTTGTCTTGCCTTCTGGTGAGGGATGGAGGGGTTTTACTGAGCTTGCCGGGCCTCATCTGCCACGGTTTCCAGCCAGACACCCGTGCTACTGTGGAGGAAAGGAAGCCCACAGCACAACCATGGCAAATGAGCTTTCTGTAGGCTGGAGCTGCTGCTTTTCTGGCACGGAAAGGGAATTTCATCCTAAGAGCTAGAGGCTAGGACTGTATGAACAGTGGTTTATCTCTGGAGACAAACAACTAGAGGCCAGTGTCTCCCCAGCCTGTTTTACAGCCTGCAGTTAAGTCCAAAGGATTTCTGGGCTGCAGGGTAAGAGCTCACAGAGAGCAAACAAAACTCATTCTGAGCCTCGTGCCTGGAGCCCCAGGAGCACAGGGCTTAGAGATGCATGGAGATCTCTCCTCGTCTCATCCTGGACAAGATGATGCAGCAGCCAGGATTGTGCTCACAGCTGAGCTGGGCAGTACTTTGTCTCCATGGCCACTCTTCCATAGAGCTGTAAGACCAAGTTCTACCAAGGTTGTACTTGCTCCCATAGCAACCCTAGAAGCTCTGTTCCACCTGAGCAGAGGAAGCAGGAGGAAGCAGGTCATACCTTTCCTCAAATGACAGGTAAATGAGATTCTTGGAGCATCTCCATTCTGTGAGGAAACTGGAATAAGTTCAGACCTTGGTGGTCCCTGGGAGCCCCTACACAAAGGTAACAAACCTGCTGCAGCTGAACCCTTCTCAGAAAGGCACCAAAGTCCACCAGGAGAGAACGCCAGATTCAGAAGATGGGGAAAAGCAATACACAGTTGGGGAAAGACAAAAAACCCCCCAGCTCCAAAGCCCATGCTCCATTAGTGACTCAGGGCAATAAATCGACACCTTCCATTGCTTCTCTGAAAAGTTTAAAAAAAGGCAGGGAAGAGCAGACAACAGGCACCTCATCTTTTTAGAGCAAAAATGTTATCTTCCACTGGCGGGGAAGAGCTGTCAATTCATCTGAGGACAGCAGAGTATAAGTTGCAGTTCAATATTATTGATGATTTTCAGCCAGGGAACGTTTGGCTTGGTTTAGCTTGTGGGAAACCTTGAAAACTTGCTCCAAGCTTTCAGTGGATATGTTTGAGAAATAAACAGATTAATATTTGCAAGCTGTGCACAGATTCCAGGAAAATGTGGTGCTTAGACTGGGGGCTTCTCCCCATGAAGAGCAGTGGAGGCTTTTGTTCACGGTGAACAGTGACAACCAAGGGGATGGATGCAAAACACAGAAGGAATTTTAATGCAGAAGCTGAAGCTGCCTTTGGTCAGTTTTACAGAGAACTTGCATTTTCATCTGTGAGGGACTGTGTGACGTGTCTGGATACTGTTCAGCAACAGTTCAAAGAGTCCCTTGGAAGAGGGCTGTGTTGTGGCATGGGGTTTTCAAAACACCAGCCCTGCTAGTCCAAGGAAGGAGAGCCCAGTGAGGGCGGTTCTGGGAGCACAGCCAGAGACACACTGGTGCTAACCAGAAAGTGCCAGAGCATCAGATTTGTGCTGGGATTTGGGCAGCCTGGCTGAGTAGGGCTTGAAGCTGATGCACTTCTGCAGAACGCTCACAGGAGGGAACTTAAAGAGAAGCCAGAGCAGAGGATGGAGCTGGCAACCTTTCCTGTGGCACAGGGACACTGCTGATCCACAGCCAAGGAGGTAAGTCTTCAAAATACAGTGCAACGTGCAGGAAACAATTGACACACCTGGTGTTTTCAGCCAGGTCTCTCTGTGCCTGGGAGGTGTATGGTAAGAACCAGATGAGACACTAGGGGTAGAAACAGGTGTCCCTCTCTGGCAGGGCACAGCTCAGGCTCTCAAAAAGGCTGAAGGAGACAGGTTGTGGGGTGTACTGAACATGAGAAGCTTCTTTCACTGATCCCATCATGGCTTTTGGCAGCCTGGAAGGTAGAAATCAATGCCTGCTTATTACAGTTAATCTGGCCTAGCTGAAGTTGTTCTGACTCCCAGAGGCAGCACAACAGAGAATGTTGGGTTCTTTAAACAGCTGTCATGAAAACTCTACTCCACATCACTCTTCTGAAGTCAGCAGGAAAAAGCTGACTAAGATGAAACCAGTCATCAGGGGGGCTCAAAATCTGAGCTGAGCTGGTCCATTTTAAGGAAATGGTGAGTACTTGGCCTGTGTGCTTACATGCCTCAAAACCAACAGCCACTTTGGGGAAAAAGCTCTTGGCTCCTTCAGTAGCCCTGATTTTTGATGAGGTGACTCAATACAGTGAGACACGTGACAGAGCAGCACCGTAAGAAACACAATCTGGATGTAGAAGCTAGGCCAGAAGCAAAACAGGTAAATACAGCCTAGGGCCCAGCTGGTCTGCAGTACTTGGGGTGAGCTCAGTGATCCCAAAGCGTTGTACTTTGATTAGCCCTATATGCTCAGGATTTTAAAGAGGAAGGCAGTTTTGCTCTTGAGATAGTGCAGAAGCACTTCAGAGAAATAAAAGCCTCTGTTCCCTCATTTTATGTCAGAGGAAGATACTAATTAATGCCCTTTATATCCTATTGAAAGAATTTCCTACCTATGACAAAATACCAGCACCATAAAGTTAACATTTTTGTGCTGCAGATTCTCTTGTTTGACTTTCCTGAGCTATTTCCTTGCCTCCATCCATCACAGCCCTGACTGGATAATTCTACCCCCCCTTCCAGTTTTTGTAGAAGTAATCTTTTGAGTTTTGCGAAGTTGATCTTGGCTCATGGCACACATCCCACATCTGTTTTCCTAGGCCTTACTGTTTGACTCAGAATGATTGCATTTTAACTTCATCCCCCCACTGCTACTGTCAAGTGTAAAACCCAAACGAAGCACTCCCACCACCCCCAGGGTGTACTTGATGCCTGGGGAGGCACATGTCCCCTCACCTCCTGGTACTGAATTGGGAGAGGTTACTGTAAGAATGCTGTCTGCTTATTTATTATTCTTTAAGATGATACGGTGTGAACTGACAGCATAGGTTAAATACAATTATTCTGTATGAGTGAGTTTTCAAAGCTCTCCTTTTGGTTCTTATCCAAGATCCTTAAAAGCACATCATTAAGGATAAGCATGCACACAGAGCAGTGGGATGTGACACTTAAACTTGTCGTGTTGTTTTTGCTACCTTTTGAAATTGAAAGAGAGAGAAACTGCCCATCCCTGTTCTTGGGCAAACTGCCACACACTTCCAGGAGACCCTGGACCAAACACCTCACTGCTGCATGTCCCAGGCGACTTGGCAGAACCATCCCCAGGTACTGCGAGACACAAACTTTCAGGTGGAAAATACTTGCTGAAAAGCTTGGTCTCTCACAGACCTTCCCAAGCTGAAACTTTTAAAACTCCTCACCCTCTTTGAAGCCATAAGCTCTTGGCTTCTTAGCACCTCACTGAACTTCTCAGTGCTCAAAAAGAGAAAAATGCTGAGTTCAGTAAGGCAACATCTACATTTGAGATGGGATACGGTCAGGCAAGAGCACATCTGTTGGGCATGCAGTCAGAAAATCTCTGCTGGACCTCTGCTGATTCATGACCTTCAGTTAAGTTTGGTTAGATCTGTCTGGGCTGGATATGCTTCCTACTAGTCTGCATCTTGTAATAGAGTTAATAAATACTTCTTTCAGCATCATCTTTCCTGTGGTATTTTGCTTAGTCTAATTCTGCTACTAGGCAGAAGTCAGAAGTGCAGGAATCTGCAAGTTAGAGGGGAGGGGTTTATCCCAAGGCAAAACAGTAAATCCAACAGGAAACATGCAGGCCAAGGGTTAACAGCAACTCCATGCCAGGATACTCCCCTTTCCCAACTCTGAGCACTGCAGATTTCTGCCCATCTCTGCTTGGTTAACCCAAGAGCAGGATGGCTACAGAGCTGAAATGATGGCACATCAGAAAAAAAAGGAAGTGAAGAGATATTTTCAATGCTGCTAGTTGGTAATTATTCTGAAGAATGAACAATAAGGGAAATACCTTTCACAGGGGCACATCACTATGATTTGAGAACAAAGGTAAAGTTTTCAAACTCCTGCATAGCTCTCTGGTTGCAATTAGGAATTGTTAGCTCAGTCAGGCATGGAGTGCTTCCTTGCCAACATCCGAGTCTTGTTTTGTCTCTGATTATTCCACATTCTGCTTTTAAGAGACAGCTCATGTTTGATGTTACTGTGTCAATATATTAAGGCTAAATTCTGTCCTGGCATATTCTGACCCTTGGGGAAAAAAAGAAAAAAAGAGGGGGGTGATTTGTTTTTACTGGCAGACTTACTGAAAATGATAATTCTTGGGTTTGAGCTGCACATTTTAAGCCATGTGACTTTTGCCATCGTTCTTCACAGATCTCCTAAACTGCTACACTGGCAACAAAGTTGGAAAGCTGGACTGGGAACAAGGGTCCATCTTTCTTGCTTTCATGCTTGGAGTCCTTCTCTGAGCTGCTGGGCTTGCTCTGAGTTCTCCAGCCCACTGCAAGGTGCAATGGGAGTGTGAGGGTATAAGGAACTGTGTCAGTTCCTCATAGCTCCTCACTCCATAAGAAAGCCCAGGGTGGAATGCAAGCATTCCAGTCAGAACATGGAAAACTATCAGGCAGAACAGCTGCATTTGAACATATCCCTCTAGACACGCTGTTGGCCACGGCAGGGAAGGGTTTGGAGAGATGGGCTGATGTTTGGATGCATTTTAGTGCAGCATAACACATCAGGCCTCCCTGGAAGCGAGCCCTCCTCACCTCACCTGGCCCAGAGCTCCTTGTGTCCCCTTGCAGCTGGTGTCCCTTGGAGGCAGGAGAGCTCCAAGTCACACTGCTGCTGCTACAGATTGTTCTGCTCCATCTTACTCGTTCCCTTGAACTTCATATTGTCCCTCCTTTTCCCCGCACCCAAAAGAATGATCCTAGAGAATGTAGGCACATCTTAGAACAACTAAAAAACTCGAAGGCTTTGTAAAAATCAGGTCCAAAGGGAGAGCAACACATTTACAATGATCACCTGAGCACAGCACTACAAAAATACCAAAAGCAAAAGAGTTGAACATTGCTTTTTTAAAACTACAGATGGGCTGCATTAACCACAAAGGAAACACAAGGAGAGCTCGTGTCTGGAAGCAATGAGAAACATTTTCATAACATGCACTGTGCATTTCGTTCTAGCAGGAGGTGCTTGGGACCTCCTTGGGCAGGTCGATGGGAGTGCAAAGCCAGAAGTTCTCTCCCTAAAGAGGCTGGAAGCACTTCCTCAGGGAAGAAGGTGAGTCAGTGTCCCACCACAGGTACCATTTCACCCTTCACACAGTCAGCCAAATTTCCAGGTGACCCCTGCAATGCACGGCACCCATTTTTAAATACCAGAAGCAGATACACAGAAGAAATTAATATGATCCAAACAACTACAGAAAAGGTTTTACCTCCTAAGCCTGTGCTGGAATTAGGGCACACAAGTGCCCTAAGTGGTGGTACAAGCACCGAGCACAGAGCAACATCACAGGCTGAAAGCTGCAGTGACAGAAAGGTGCAGGTGTAGCAAACCCAGTCCTGCTCTCCACACTAGCCCAGAGGCTGCCAGCACAGTTTCTCTCCACCACTGTACAGTGTATCCCTCCCACGTGCTGAGGTTGCAATAAATCCCAACTATTCTCCACTGCAGGCATCGAGTGCTGTTGGCTACATCAAGAGAACTTAAAGCCACCCCACAAGTCACCCATTTATCCACGGTCTCGCCCCTTTTTTGCTTCAGAGGAGGACACGACTAAGAACGGATACATCAGTGCAGTAACAGGATCATCCAAAGCCATGTCCTCACACACTGTTGCCACGTGTCACATCAGGGCACAAACCTTCCCCTTTAACATAAGTAAGAAAGGGCCTGTGTTTTTTGGAGCAAGAGGAATGTGGCTGAGATCCTTCCTTTGCTGACACACCGCAGTGCTAAGCTGCTGCGGCAGGCACCAGAAGGAACAAACGTAAAGTCAAAGGCATTATAATCTAAGGAAGGGCTGGAGAAACCCAAACTGAGATGTCATAAAAACACAAGCCAAAATTCATTACCCTTGTAACCAAAAAGAAACTACTGATATGCCAGTTTCCACCCATAAATAGCTGAGGGTCTGAGTTTATAAAACATTGAATGACTTACCATGTGTTGCACTGGATGGTTTTGGTCGGAAGTCCACAAAGGATCTCTTAGACAGCAATTTCTCCTGTTGAGACAAAAACTCAGAGGTAAAAACTGCCTTGCCAAGCCCAGAAGATAAGCACAAAGACACATTGTTTTAAATCACAGGAGAGCAGAGTGTGCTGGAACAAAGCAAATACAGACTCTTGGGGTGTTTAGACTACAGCCTGTCTTTTTCCAAGCTGGGTTGAATGAAAAAGCAATTTACAGTGAGTTCAGGATTACTACAGTCATGCCAGAGAGTCCCAGCTGCGCTGTGAGTTGTTTAATCTGGGACAGCAGCTCATTTACAGGTAAAGGTTCCAGGTGTTTACAAGGCAGTGCGGTAGCAAGGAGCTGGCCCACAGCAACTGGCCCCTGATCCTGTTTTCCCCCATCTCCTCTGTGGATGCCCAAGCCCCTTGCAAATGGGTCCTGCTGCATTGTCTGCCTTTATCCACTACAGCTTTATCCCTAAAGATGTGGTGGGGATGGGCATGGTCAGCAGGAGACATCCCAGGTTTTCCCTGGCCCTGTTTCTCTGCCAGGGATTTGCTCAGTTCCCGTGCCCTGAGCACCTTATTCACCACAGAAATAGGTCTGATAGCCAGGTTTTAAACTTGTAATTCCCTGGACTAGAATTGATTGGTGGAGGTACGCAAGAAGTATGGAAAAACAGTGCAGGCACTACAGATTCTCCATGCTGACTGCCAAACAGATTAATCCTGTTGACCTCCATGGTGGTGGGTGGGTTGCCTTTGTCCCAGAGGACTCCAAAGCAGGTCCAGTTTGAAGAAGGGGAGATCCAAGTTTGGCCATGAAGCTGGGAAAATGGATTATGGCACAAACTTTCTTGCTGTGCACAGTGATGGAGGTAAGCAGAGACTCTCAGGAGTTAGGCTGAAGTTCTCCTTTCCCAAGGATTTTGATCACTCTGGGACATACCCTCAGGATATTTGCCAAGCTTATTAAAACAAACATGGGGAAGCTCCTTGAGGCAGGACCCCCAGCTTCCCAGCTCCTGAAGGTCTCAACCCAGCAGTTAAAAGGCAGGAGGGGAGCACACAGCAGTTGCTTTGTGTGACATGGAGGTTTGAGGAAATTTGAAAGACAAATTATTCAAAATAAAAAGCAGTGCAAAAACAGATTAGGAAACTACTGTGCCGTGACTATTAATGAAGCGATAGAAAATATCAATCACTCCCTGGCCTCTGAAGCTTGCTGTGAGAGAAGAATTAGGAGATTTTATGTTCCAAGTACCAGGAAACCACAGGGCCCTGGTGCCTAGTTTTCAAAAGAACACTGAATCACAGGGAGAAAAGCAGAGTGCTGCAAAGAGCCAAGGGCAGAGTTTAAAAATAGCAGCTTTCAGTTTTGCTGCTTTTTTCTTCTTCTTAAGTGCCTGGATATAGGATCATGTCAGAGAGTGGATAAAGAGAGCAGACCAGCCCCTGTGGAGAGAGGAGTGTTCCTGAATGAAGTACTGCCAGTCGGGGGTTGTGGGCTGCTCATTTTGCACTCTCCCCCTCAAAGGAACCAGTCTCTCCTGATCCTCCTGTCTGCCCAGCCCAAGAGAAGGGCACTGGGGAGCTTTTCAAACCCATCAGTGTGTGCAGAAGCCAGTGCAAGTGAGCAAAGCCAGGGGCTGAATGTGTGATCCAGCCAGAACCATCTCCTCCTGGACACACAGGGCCAATTTCCCATGGCATTAAGGACACTTTTGAAATGCTGTGCAAGGATTGGGATTTACTGAGATGTTTGTGCTGATGCTCCAGGTCTGTGTGCAGGGAGAAACCACGTCTGGCTGCTGTACACTGGCAAATCTGCTAAACCAAGAGAGGATATCTGAGTTCTGATACTGCTCAAATTCCTCCAGCCCTCAGACTCTGTATTATGCACCTCTTGAGAGGCCACCAGGCCAGAGTCACAGCACCTACCAAAGCAACCACGTGGAGAAGCTGAGTGCTGGTAATTTAGACAGGCACAGGAGACTGAGAAGTATCTCCTGAAATGGACAGTAAAGTTTTAGATCATGCAGTGGAGTAACAGTGATGGTTTTAAAAGCAGAGATAGGCAGGGTCTGCAGAAAGAAATGAAATCTCATCCAAATAGATTGAAAAACAGATATGTCTTTAAGTAGCTGATCTTAAAAGCCAAAGCTCTGTGCTTGCAGGGAGGCAGGATGCCCTCTTGGGCCTTTGCTTTGTCTGTGAAAAGAGAAGAAAGGCACAGCTGATGCTCTGGATAAGGCTGTCTGCATCTGCCTCTCCAGGGAAGTCTGCTGGGTCTTATGACTCACTGCTCAGAGGATGCTCTCAAATCCATAGAGGAATAATTCGTGTAATAAGGGCAGCAAGTGCAGGGAGCCACATAAAATCCCTTTTCCCAGTTAAGCAAGCAGAAACACAAACCCTTTTCCCCAGCCTTCTCAGGGACAAAACAAGCAAGTTTTCCACTGCAATAAGCTATGATTGAAATGGAAGTTTGGGGAAGAGAAATACTGGCTCTGTCACTTGGTTAATAGGAGTACACAAATCACTTAAACTGCTACCGGCGCATTGCGAGATTCAATCACTGCAAGTTCAGTTTCTCCTGTCACCAGCGAGGACTTCCAGGCTCTGGTGTGGACAACAACCACAACAACATCCACAGAAAATCAAGTACAGTTTAAAACCAAAAAATCTTGTATGGATAATTATGCTGACCGAATCCTAAAGGAACATTTCAACTTTACAAATATGCAGAAAAATCCCAAACATCTGGAATGTGAAGTATTTCCTTGTAAAGGAGTTTCCACTGGAATGTCATCTGTTCTTGCTGTTATTTGAGATAGGCTGCTGACACAACCAACTGGACTCCAGTGACCTGCATGGCACAGAGCTGTTCATTCCTGTGGCTCACAAAAGAACCCAGAGTGGCAATGTAATTGCCATGTCACATGCACAGATTTTTAAGCAGCCAACCTCCTGCTTTCACAGAGATAAGGAGCCCCATGTGTCCTAGAGGTGCTCCAAGAGACACCCAAAATTACTTGCTCTTGCTGTCCTTCAAAAGGACCAAGCCAGAATGTATTAGGAACAAATCCAGTGGTGCAGTGTCCTGCCCTCCGAGCAGACCTGAAAGCTTTTATTATGTGAGAAAATCTTTAAAGCACAAGCTCAGATCCAGTTCATCCAGTGCTTCCCGTGTTCATCAAGTGCTTCAGCCCTGCAGGTACAAAAAGCTCCTTCAGCCCAGCCAGCCTGGGATTTTCCCTTGCTCAGCTTTCAGTGGAGATCAGTGTGACTGCTGATGAAAGCAGTGCAGAAATGCCCTATAATGCAGCCCTGATGGTAGAAGAGCTCTCACCAAATTGCCACTCCAATGACTTCTTTGTAGTTTCTGCACCTATAAAAGACTGACTGGGACAGGGCAAAACTGTCATCCCAACACAGGGAGGCAATTCAGAACAGGAGCAGGACTCCATACAATATTCCCCTCTTTTAAATGTAGATATTGCAGCAGATTGGAAAAACAGGTGGCTTTTCCTCTGAGAATATATACCAGGGAGCATTCTAAGAAGCCGGGCCAAGATGAGTTAACCTGATCAACTACAGTAAACTTACTACAAAGTACAGGTAACATGAAGCATTGCATTTTTCTCATTTGTGGCTTGGAAGACAAATTTGCCATCGAGCTTGTTTTGGAGAGCAGTAGGGGAGGGCTCAAAGCAACACACTGCTGCATCTTCATCTACCATTGCACCCTCCCAGCACAGATCCCTGGACTTCCTTGTATGTTTTAGCCCTCAGCAGTTGTGAAGTACCAACAAATACACATACTCGAGCCTGGGGAGTTCTCTGTTTTTCATCTGGAAGATTTCAAAAGGTTTCACAAAGGCCAAAATGAAAAGGCTTTTGGATGTTTCCTAGACAAAACCTTGTTGTTTCCATTCTGCAGGAAGAGCTGACACTTTAAAAGACAACCAACCAACCACAGAAATTGAGAAATGGTGCAAGACATCTTTGTCTTTGCCAATGCTTTGACCTCGCCACAGCGACCAGACAGAGCTTGCTGAAAAGTTCTCAATACTTGGAAAAATAGTGGCACCACTCTACCATCTCTGATCCAAAGCAATGCATGAACACATTGTACTTCTGGAACAATTCTGGCCCTTGGCTGCATTTTGGGGCTACAAATGCAGGCAGCAGTGAAGGGGGCACATGAGAAGAGCAGGGGAAAGCTGGTGGTAATGATGGATAGTATTTTTTAACAGAGTTCAGTGTGGCTGGTACAAGGAACAAGCCAGGCACAGGGAACTCTGCCTCATGCTCATGTTCCCCAGGTGTGCCCTGGACTGAAATCCTGATGGATTTCTGTACCCCTTAGTGCTGGCTGCACAGTAGGATTTCCTTGGGGTTTTAGGGACCAGCAATATAAAGCTATTTCTGAGAGAATGACACAGTTAAGATACATTGTGATGCAGCAGCAAAACTCAGAGTCTCTGGCACAACTAGAAATATAAGAGTTTTCCATGTACTTTGTCCCTTTATGAAGAGGATGTGGCTGTGAGCATGCACTTTGTTATCATAACAAAAAAAAAAAAGCCACCAGCATCTCCTGGCACCTCCAAGTGCAAGCGTTTGTGGTAACCCAATATTTTGTAAGCAATTAGGGCAAGGTATTGAATGTTTAGAAATCCTTAGGCAGAAAGGAAAAAGGCCTTTCAAGGAAGTGGCACTTATATTTTCCTTGCAACTTCTCTGTGTATTTGCATTACAGCCAAGGGCTAAGGTGAAGTAGCCTGAGTGTTCTAATCAGGGATCCTCCATAAAACAATCCTACTGAAGTTACAGATTTTTCTAGGAGTTCAGGTTGGATCAGACTCCTGGTACTACACTGCCAGTTCTCTGGTGTCTTCTGTGACAAATATAAGGAAATATGGAAGAACTAAACATCTCACATTTCCTTTCTCTGCACAGAGAACCTTACCTAAGACATTTAAAATACCTTTATCAAAAAACAAAGCTCCAGTGGAACCCTGTTAAGAATAAATTTGCATTGAGAGCAAAGACATGGATGTTTTGACACAGGAGAATTCCCACATCACAGCCTGGTCCCAGAATAACCAGCGGCAAAATCCTTTTTGTAACAGGCCCTGTGGTTTCGATCATATTAATGCCAGCAGACACTTGACCTGGCTGTCTTGCCAGCTCCCAGGTTCATGCTTTCCTCCTTTGTTCATTAGATATTTGAAGCAACAATATCTAATTCCTCCCCTGTTTTCAAGAAAAAAAATCCCCTTGAGAAGCTTTCCCAGTTACACTTCCAGCTGGTTTTTGCCTTTGCATTGCTAGATCTGTGCAAATCCAGGTCAACTCTGAAAATAAACCCTAGGCATTTAAAAAACATTTCACTCTGATTTTAGATGGAATTTTGAACCTTTCCAAAGAAATTCTTGTGATTGGCCATGGAAATCCTACAAATCATCCTGTTTGTAGCGCTGGATTGGATGAGAAGTTGAAGCATAAATTTGCCAGGTGATATAAACTGTGTTTTCCACATGTACATGCATTCAGATTAGTTCTCTGCTAACAACAACTCAGCAGCAGTAAAATTGGCTGTAAAACTCCATCATCAGGCATTCTGGAAGCCAAATCTCTGAGGTCTTAAACAAAATGACTGCCTGTTGCCCAGGCCTACAGAACAGGACCAAATTACTGCAAGGAGCTCACTTCATTATCCCTGCACTGGATGAGCTGGACCAGCATTAAGGCCCCAGTGTCAGGCATTGCAAGGCAGCCCCTGCCCTCAGGAATTTGAGATCTAAACCAGACAAAGCAGAGAATAGTCCTGAACTGCCTTTTCCTACGCTGGAATATTTCAGATGAATAAAGCTGCAGGTTTTGGCAGGCAGTATCCAGCTCCAAACAATTTGCTTTGTATCCAGACTGCTTAAAAGATACCAGGGTGAATTCTTCCCATTGATTTTATTTTGGGAAGAGTCCCAGATCTTTGGTTTAACTCCATTTTTTGATTGCACATTATAACTCTGCCAAACAAATATCCATCCAAAGGAACAGCATTACCTCTAGCAGATCCTTTGGGACCTACGCTGATGTCAGTGGAGCTCAGGCACCTTCTGTTCTTGTTTCTCCTCGAGGACCACGTGGCCACCACGATCCAAATGGGAAACAACACTTGATGTGCACTCAGGAGCAAGGCTGAGGTACCACAGTTGTGATATGATGTCAGCACGGCCACGCCTGTACTCCTGACAGGGCTGGAGCCCCGGGAGCCTCTGCCAGGAACCCAAAACAGTTGCTCGTGTCTCATTTCTGCCTCAGTTCTACTGAGGAATTTTCCTGCTGCACTTCAAGTGGAACAGTATTTTAAGCAAATACTGATGACTGGAGAGGCAAGTTAAGGGAAGGCATGTAGTAGCTGGAAATCAGGTCCATTACACTATTAAATATTAAGCTCAGGGTTGTAAGCCAGACAGTTGCATACTGAATTAATAATGTTATTTATTCCATTTAGTGGATTATGGAGGACACTTAATCATCCTGGCATTTTAAATCAGAGCTGGCATCAACAGCTCAGCTCTAAGAGTATTTTGCAGAGACACAGAGATGGATTGAGTAGCTGGAAGTGAAGAGAGTGCAAATGTGTGAAATACAGCACGTTTGGTAATAATAAAGTTATATGGCCTTGATTGTTCATTTGGATACTAATGCTCCAGCAACACCTAAGAAAGCATAAGCAAGTCCCCAAAGATAAGCTTGAGCTTCTGTAGTATCTAAAGGAACCTAACTTCTCTTCTTTTTGCAAAATTTACAAACTTTCAAGCAAAACCCAAAAGTATCTGCTCAATCAAAACACGAAAATGTCATGGGAAATTCTGAAGCTTTTTTTTTTTTGGCAAAGTGTAGGTAAAATAATAAAAAGATCTGAAGATGAACAAAATATATTGATACAGCTGTCTGAAAGTAGTTTTAATTTTTTTTTTTTTTTTTAAACCCAGAGCGGTCAATTATTTTTCCAGACTTCAACACTGAAAAATCAAAGAAATTTTTGCAGGAAGTTTCAGCAGTAAGAATCCTACCTTTTAAAATACAAGTATTAAATTATTTAAGAGGTCCAATTAGGACACCCAAGGTATCTCCCCTCTCATTATTCTTTCATTTTTTTACTTCCTAATTCTGGGCTCTCTGATTGCCATCTTTTTTAGCCTCTAAAGAAATGGCTCCCCAGGCATCACGCAAGAATCTGCATTTTTCCCCATCACTCAGCAGGAACACTCTATCACTCCTTAGGCACATTTCTCAACCTTAATCACCTCCAATTGCTGTAGGTTCTAAAATTCAGTCTACTGCAGAAAGAAATAACTGCTCTGCCATTTCCTGCAGCTCTGATTTTCGCGCCTTTCACGGAACAATTTCATTGACTTCACAGGAGCCTATCTGGATTTACACCCGTGCAAAAACGAGGCAAGAAAACCTGACCCTTGGTGTGGAATATCAGGTTCATAAATGAGTTCTGCATCTCCAAGAATCTCCCCATTTACAAAGGTGAACAGCTGTTGCTATAAATCAGACAGCCTGAACCAGCCATTGGAACTTCATCCAGATGATCCATTTAAAATATACAAAGGCAACGTTTTGGAAATAAAAATCTACCCTTGTGTCCTCAGGGACACCTTCTGTTAGAGAAAAATCTCATAATTCAAGGCTAAAATTAGTTCACTTTAATGCTCTTTCAGGAGAGCCATGATACTCAAGAGTAACATCGCCTTGCAAAGGCCTGTTAGATGACTTAAGGGATTCCAAACATCTGGTAATTTGGTAAATACTGCATTGGAGACATCTAACATCTTTTTCAACTTCTCCGTCTGTCCCCTCTCTGTCCACTCCCTCTGTCCCCTCTCACAGGAACCCCCACAGGAACCCCCACAGGAATCTCTGTGCTGTTAGCTGGAATGGCTGTATCTGGTTCAGTTCCCATCGACCATTTTCTGTTTGAATAGGAAACACTTGCTAAAGTGTGGAAACAGCTGGCAGAGCTGGCTGTGTATGAACAAAACACGCTCTTGTTTCTGACCACAGACTGGCCTTTAAGTTCCAACTGTGATTGCCAAGGGCTCTTCTTGGCTTTTTGGATGAGACCAGGTCACCCAAGATGTAAGTTGGCTGTGTTAAGGGTTGGTTCTTGGAGCACAATGCTCACAAGTCAGCAGGGATAAAGCTTTGTGTAAGTAGAGGGGGGCAGGATGAGCAACCCCATTTTATAGCTGGGGAACTGAGGCACAGGAAGATTAAATTATTGGCCTTTGGACATCTCCCAGTGAGAGAAAGAGAGTCATGTATCTTTTTCTGACAGAAATACCAACATGCAAGTTTTCTACGCAGCACTCGGCAAGCAGGACAGGCTGCTGGCCTGAGGGGACAGGGCTGCTGTTGAGGACGGTGTTCATACAGATCCCTGTGCTCCAAGGTCCCTTTGGCACCCAGCTTCCCTGGCACACCAGGAACCCACATCATATCCTGCTCATTAGTAGCTCCCTGATTACACAGCACTCGTCTTGGGCTCTCACACACACCAAGAGCATAAAATGTAGCTAAGGGGGCAAGATGGTTGGTCAGCCCTGCACTGACCACTGGCGATCACCTGTTCCCGAAGCAGCAGTTTCCTCTGCCTTCAGCAGGTCCCTGCCTAGTCATGAATGGAAAGGCCAACTTGTGCATCACTGTTCTGATGGGTTTTGTCATTTGTTGTTCTCAGAGTTCTGAAGAGTTTGACATAACAAGAACACGAGGAAACCAGCAAAACACAGACAGAGCTCTACCCTGAACCCCCAGACCCTCACACAGAGTAACAAGCTCAGCTCCTTTCACTCACTTCATTATACTCTTCTGAGACCGTGAAAAGGAACTTTATGATATGCTGGAAAGGATGAAGTATTAACTATCAAAAACTAGACTGAAGTAACTAAGAGCCTGCATTATTTTCTCTTTGATGTATACTTATGTAAATTCAAATAAATATGCTTAAATGTAACCTGTCTTCAATTCTAGCAGAGCTTATTAAATCTATTTATGTGAGACAAGCTAGGCTCCATGGAATGCCAGGAACTCCCCTGACATTTGCCTTCCTACTTAATGTGATATTCTATGATTACACATACCAGAGCCTTTCATTCAGCCATTTTAATTTACAAATACTTTTTACATTTCTTAACGCCCCTGTGGACAGGCATTAAGAGTCCACTTTATTCAGGAGCAATCAATCGAAGTGCAGTGGGGCAGCCTGTTTTGCTCCAGATCACGCACTGAAATACTAGCAGAGTTTGGAAAACTCCTTCCATGTCACTCAGAAACACAATTTCCATTAAGAGCAGACACATTCTCTTAATGCTGGGCCAAACTCTGTGAGCAGAGATGCGGAGGGAAAGCTTAGCAGCAGGCAGGCCATAGGAAGGGGATCAAGGCTAACATCCCCAAGCCAGCCACAGTGAGGACACCCACCACCTCTCCTTTGCCAAGGTCACTTACCAAGCAAGACCTGCTCTGCATGGTGTAAATCTGCCAGACATTTCTCTTCCCAGAGCAAAGTTATCTGCTAAGGGAGAAGAAGGTATTACTAAATGGCAACAACTCAGTCTTCCTGTAGCAACCTGCACGCTTGCATACAGCCCTGACCTCTCAGAGGACTGGCAACCCATTCTTTAGGCTCATCTTTTCTTGTTAGCACTATTATTTCTGGAGTTTTTCATGTCCTTTAATAATGAATTGCTTCTCTCACAGTCCCTGAGATGAGGTCTGGGTAAGTCTTAATGCTGGGCCAAACTCTGTGGAGAGAAGCCTGCCAAGCCTGATGAGTACCAAGGAGCACAGGTTCCAGTGGGACTCCTACCAGAGCCAGCCACAAGACACCAACTCCTTTTCTACTGGGCCTCCAGGTAGCCTCCATCGCCCCCTAAACACTCAGCAACACTTCAGCTACGAACTGCAGTCCTTAAAAGCAATACCTAAGAAGAGACTCCCCTTCAACCCCCTGTTTTCAAACAAGGAACACACAGCCAAGTACCTTCCACGCAGGAGCTCAGCTCCCAAGGACACCTTTGCCTCACACCTGCAGGACACGAGCCCTTGGTGGAGCACGGCTGCCTCCGGCAGGCAGGTGACACTTTCTCTGTCAGACTTTAAGCGAAGTGCAAAAGCTCTTCATGGCAGAAACTAGAGACATACTGCACATCCAACCCAAGCTGTATCTGTATTTCTTCATGTGCTCTTTGTAAGTGGAGTGTAATTATACACACAAGGAAGCCCCTGCCCTACCTGGGTTAGGAGAACACCTCCAGCTTTGCACTAGAATTACCCAGTCAAGAGGCCTCTCTTGAGAGGTCAAATTCAGGTAAATGAGCCCCATCTGTGTTGCTTTAGGGCAACAGAGCACCAACAGTCCCCAGGGGTTAGAAACAAACCACCTACCTTGCCTTTGCTTGTGCTTTATAGTGAGAGGGTGACCTGGCTGCAGAAAGGAGAGAAGATAAAACCCAAGGTGCAATTTGCATCTCTAGGAAGTGATCTGGGCTGCAGCAGTGAAATCTGGGAGATAAACAGCCCTGGGGATAGCTTGGAATGAATCTTGCACCAGCATTTTTGTTTGTAGACCTGTTCCTTGCAGTGTTTTAGTAGGATAAATCCAAAACTGCCATCCCTCCATGTAAATAAAGGGATTTGTCTTAAAACTAACAGATCCTGCTCTGAAGTAGTTCCCCAGAATATGAAGTGACAATGAGGTGCCTAAGAAAATAACTTTCCCGCTGCCTGGGAAAAACCATTCCTAGGATGGTAACTTTCCAGCTGTGATCAATATGGGCTTCCAGAGAAAACAGGGGCCTGAAAGACTCTGTGTATGGTCTGCACAAGGAGAACAAATGCAACAAATAAAACTGAGGTATTTGTAAAAGGTCTGTGTCTTACCCCCAATTATCAGCTTAAAGGTAAGTTGTTGGAATGGTTACAGCCAGCCAGTTGCTCTGTGGGAATCTCATACACATCTGGCAGACAAGGAGCTGTAAACTGGTGCTTGTAGCCTTTGGCCACCCAGGAGATCATCCTGAGCGGTCGGGTCCAGCGTGCATTCCCACGAATTCTTCAGGTGCTGTTCTCTGGCTGCCCCATCGCTACGAAAGGTGACTGAGATTTTTTGTTCCAGTGCTTTTACAGTTGTGTTGTGCCCAAAAGGTTGAAACAGAGAAACATGAGCCTGCGGCCTCCAAAACCCTGGGGCTCCACCGGAGTTTTGCAGTTCATTTACAGTGAGTCAGGATTTGCTGCCAGGTTTGAACCCCCACTGCCTCCCACTGCTACCCTTCTGGACACACAGCTTTCCCCTACAATTTCCCCCATCCTTTCCCATGGGCTTGTGAGAATAAAAGAGCTCACGTTTGACAATTACTCCACACAGAATCATTAGGTGTGATCATGGAGTCCAGCGATGGAAACCATTTACCTCATGGGTCAGTCCCACTTTCCTGGCCCAGCCTGCCATCCCCCTCTGTTACTGACTCTGCAAGTTGGGCAGAACATGACTGACAGATTTTAAGAGTTGTATTCTCACAAAACCAAAGTTATGATGGACAGAGACAAAGCATGCTCATTTCATGAAGAAATACACTGACAGCTCTTCCCCCCTTGTGTCACTTCACAGACTCCGGGGCAATTGCAACAGCACTGAACATGGACTCATCCATCCCGGGGAAAACAAGGCTTCCTTCAAACCCTCTTTTATTTACTCCAGTCAGCTGTGCCGAGCGTATCGATTCAATCAGCTATTTCCTTAACCATAAAACCAGATGTGTGCCGTCACGGCTCATCTATGGGGACTCAATCCATGCCATTTAGAAATGCAGAATAAAAATAAAAAATGCCAAGAAAGCTGAGATATGCTGATGTTTGGAGGTCTCAGTTTCCTAGGTAAATTGCTTTCTTTTGAGTCACATTTATTTTTGTTACCTCCAAAGAAATGCTGTTTTAGCCGCATTTCTTGGAAACAGTGTTGAGATCTAATGGGTTGTTACTGATGTGAATTCTCAGGGTGGAGAATAGAGGGAATGTAGTATTATCTTTGCTTCTGGGCATCAGCAACTTCTGCAAGTGATGTGGTGCACTGCATGCCATTCCTTGCTGAGGCAATTAATTACCTTGGTCCCTAATGAGAAGAGCTGTTCAGCTTAAAAACACCCAACGTCGGAGCCCCCTGGACTTAGGTTAGCTCTGGACATCTGGGTAGATGTGTGAATTAGGGAGGCCACATTGCTCAGTTTTCCTTTGTTTCTTCTCAGGCCCTGTTCTGTTGTTTTCCTCTGTACTTATGGACGCTACAGCTGCGGCAGGTCACTGCAGCAGCTCCTCCTTGCAGAGTCACCAAGGAAATGTGGTTTGGCTCCGTTCTGCTTTGTGCACTGGGCACAGGTCAGCTATTTCCCACGTGAGTCTATGGAGTAGGGGAAAGGATCCCCACGGAGGATTGTGAGGCGTTCTCCATCTGCTGGGTCTTTCCTTCACCCCAAAGGATGCTGCAGGTGATGCAGGTGGGGTGCACACAGCCACAGTCCCACAGCCTGCAGATCCTGCCCTGGCTGGGATGGAGACACAGGGTAAGCAAACATCTGCACACGGGAGGCCATGACCCAGCTGAGCCTGCAGCTACAGAGAGGAGCCTTTGTGCAGGAGCGGGCTGGGATTTGCTGGCTGGAGGGTTCTTTCAGCAATGCAGCTGCAATATGCTACATGCCAGATTGCAGACATTCCTGGGGCAGCTTTCCAGAACGTGAATAAACTCGGGATATATGTATAAACCCAGCACACAGTGTGGGCTCTGCGAGGCCTGGAGGTAGCATGGCATTGCTTTTGCACATGTACAGCCTGAAAGGATTCCTTCAAGCCCAGATGTCCCCTTCAGTTCCAGGATCCACACGTGCTGATCAATTCTTGCTCTGTACTGGAGAAATTATCTCAGAATGCCATAACTCCCCAAAGCACAAAGACTCATTCTGATTGCACTGTCCCTTGGCTGCCCGTGCAACATAACACAGCTCTGAAACACCACAAATATGAGCAGAGGGGCAATGGGAACATGAGACAGGGCTGTGCTACTCAGGAAAGCCTGTGTAGGCTGCAGAGTCTCTGAGCTGGTCCATCCTGGGGTCCCAGTCACAAGGGTGAGAGTCACAAGTGATTCACTCCATAGGGAAGCATTACTTTAGAAAATGAATGATTCAAACTCAGGAATTACTGAATAGCATTCCGGCAAGCCATATCCTAATGCTTACCTAAACAGCATCTGTCCTATGACATTTAGCATTGCCTGGAAAAAAAACCAGAGGGGAAATAGGGCATCAGAGACAACAAAAACTTTAGAAAGGCAAAGTGTAAATGCATCTGCAACAGCTGAGTACTCTCAGACATTAGGAAATGTGCCTGCCCTGTAGATGTGGTTTCCTCTGGTGCAAGACCCCTCAAAAGAGTCAGTGGGGTCTTTCTGTTGAAACAATCATAATGCCTTTGTTGAGCATAATTGAGCACCACTAATTAAATCCAAAAGGAAGGGAATACTTTCCAAAAATGTCTTGCTATTTTCCCCCTTTAAGAAAGTTTTCTGACAGCTGAAGAGTGGAGCTCTGTGTGGGCATGGGCACACACATAAATGAGTCTGGAGATGGCTTGTGCCCCTGTCATAACTGTCACAGATGCAGAGAGAAATAAGTCAAGAGGAACCACAAACTCTGGAAAGTCATACAGCCGAATGTTGGGTTTGAAAACAGGAAAATGTCGCATGTGCTGCTCTGCTCCTGACCTGTACCTTACTCTGTACTGTTTTGTGTGTTGTTCTTTCTCTTCCCCAGAGAAGACAGAAACCAGACCTTAAAACATTCACAATGAATTTTCGAATCAATAACATGTGAGACTTTGTCTAAAAGGTAAAGTTGTTGTAAAAATCAATGTCAGAGAGAGCTTTGCCAATTCAATTATACTTGTTCCTCTCAAACTGACACAAAAAAATTAAAAAAAAAAACCAAAGAAGAAAAAAAGAAAAAGATGTGGGCTTATTTCAAGCCCAATAAATGTTCCTTGGACCAACATCCCAATTTTGTAAATATTCTCAGGGCTTCCTATGCCAGCTCCCCTCAAGGGGTCATAATTAACTCTAAATAGGGTTACCTTGTTTCAGAATCAGTCTAATGTCAAGCAGTGTTTCTGCTTGTGTCCACAATTTTAAAATAATGTTGTATCCATTAAATAGCATGAAGGCTTCCCAGAAATGGGAACCATACGTCAAAATTTAAACACAAATAAGTGTGATTAGACATGGCAGCTGTCTAGAAAATATTCAGCTATTTCAGTGAGTTTTGGGCAAAATGTGAATGATTGTACCTATTCCAGTAAGTGCAGAACCAGAAAGGCTCCCACATTACCCTCTGCCTCTCAAGGCAAATTTCATTTTAAGATTGACCCCAAAGTAAAAGAAAACAGCAAGATAAAAGTATAAACAGCTGTGCTTCTGCTGGCTTAGCTGGAGACTTCAAGGACGCTGTGATTCACTCTCTCAAAGACATGGACCACAGAGCACCCAGCCAAACTGAATCCAGGCCACTGTGGGAAGGGCTGAACGGAACAGCAAAATCCCAAGGCACAGAATGTCCTGGTATCCAGGTAAAATGTTTGTCCAGTCCTTGTCGGGCCTATCAATAATCTTCCCATAGCTGAAAGAGAATGACTGGGAAGTACATGCCAACGCCAGTAATTCAGGTGCAAAACCAAACTCTGAGTCACCCTCTCTTCTCTCCTATGAGAGACATCTCCTATAAATATACACCAAATACAAAATCAGTTACAGAAACTCCCTGGAAATCTGTATTTGGTTAAATTGAAACTAAAACAGGCCAGGAATTTGGGTAAGTTTTTGCTTACAGACTGTCATTATTGGCACTTGATCAGATGCAGATAAGTTAGGTTTCCAGCTTGGAAAGAGAATAATGCAAAAGGAATTGGACTAGATTAATTTCACATGTTTCATTTCAGGACAGGTAGGGGTTTTTTTAAGCATTAAAGAAACATTAATATAAATCTGTGTTGTAGCAGCACTGTAATTTATAAGAAAGTTCTAAAGCTTCCAGTCTGTGAGTTTTTGCAATAATTAGAAGTTTGGGGTTTATTCAATTAAGTATCAAGTGAATAAGATTCAGAAGCTGTTGAGCATTTATTACTGTTTCTACAAATACTTGATTACACGCCTTGTTTGTCCCTCAACAGGAGAAGAATGGATTTCAGTGGTTTCCAGAGGAGAGTACGAACAGCACAGGAGCATGTTTTGAAAGGATGTGGCTATTTGGAGTAATGTGAGAGGTTCTGAAGGAAAAACAGCTTTGCTTTTTGGAACAGATGTCAGAACCCACTGCAGGCCATAGCAATTGCTACTGGCACAGCTAATCACACAGGACTCTGAATTTCTTCTCCAGATCTTCAGCTCAACTTAGACAGCATAGAAAGAACATAAGGGCAAAGCTATGAATGAAACAACCTGCAAGGAATGGTCAGATATGCAAAGTGAGGGGCTTGCCACAAGAAATCAGGGAAGAGGGTGTGTCCCAGCAGCTGGTGTTTCACAGGGGTGCACGCCAAACCTCCTAACTCACAGCTGTCTCAGACAGAAGTTTGGGGCCACCACTGCAAGCCTACTGCCTGGGGGGAAAAGGGTGCAAGAGCCTGGAAAACAGAGTATTGCAAAAGAAAACAACCCAGAATCTCAGGTGCTAGAACCAACCCATTTGTGATAGCTCCTCCCTGGAGGAATCACTTCAGGGAAACCTGTATTCATTGATGCCTTACAGACGCCGTGACAGAGCCTCCCTCCAGCACCTCGTTTGCCCATGAAGCTCTCCCATGTTAATACACTTCTCACTGGGGTACTGCAGACAGCTGATGTTGGTGAAAAAATTTGGAATCTGCAAAAGAACATTTCTAGGAAATGGAATTATATTGCCAGGATTTATGATGAAAACCTCAGTAGACAGAGAACACTGCAGGACACAACCCTCAAAACATTCCCACCAAGCCTTCTTCTCTCCAAAGATCTCTGCTTATGTAGAAGCAGTAAAATACTTTAAAAATACTGCATGGTCAATGAATAAAGCAATTGTTGAAGTACAGATCAATGGATCAGCTGGAAACATTAAAAAGAAATAAAATCACACTGGTTTTAAGCTACTTCCTCTTCTGCTAAAAAGGTACCATATCTGGTTATTTACTTAAAATGTTGCTAGACAAGAGGAAAGAGATATTAAAACCCTTCCAGACATTAAAGTATTAGAACACACTTTAGTTTTGTTAGTGAAGAAATGCACAGTAGGAAGAGAATATCCTTGCAGTATCTTCCCACAAATTAACTGGCAGCTCTGAAGGCAGTTTCCTTCCAAAAGCCTGGACTGATGTTACATCTGATCTCATGAAAATAGCCATAAAGTCTGACTTACCAAGATGACTCTGCTGGCTTTAAGCCTCAATGAATAACATAACCCTAAAAATAGAGTTTGAGCCTATAAAAATCAAAACAAAGTTTGATGTAGAGACAGTTTTGCAAGCAAAAATGAAAATATTGAATTCTCCGTAAGGAAAACACATATAATAGACCAGCTTGGGAAAATCTGTTTGAACACCATGAACTTTGTAGATATCAGTATGAAAGGCAAAGCTTTTTGAAGAATATAATCTCATTTTTATTGATTGTCAGAAAACAGGAAAGTTCCTTCCACAAGGTGATGAAAAAAATCCTGTTGGGACCTGGCTGTGGACACTGGGATTCATGTGCTCCTGTGACTGAGCTGCTCCTGCGTGGTGGGGATATTTCTCTCCTCAGATATCCCTGTGAGCCAGACTGTGCTGCCATTTCTCTTTACAGATGGGGAATAAAGACAGACAAGAATCAAGGGCCAGATTTCCAACTGCACTTTTTAATGGAAATTAAAGGACTTCCTGAAACACAGCTCAAACATGCCTAGGCAGGGCTTGATTTCCTTCCAGCCCACTCCAGTGGGAGGCTCCCAAACAGCATAAAATACAACACCTGAACATTATGATGAAAGGTTAGAACCATCTGCTGCAGAACCTGCTGGCTACTGTGATCCCAGTGGCTTTCCTGTGCTCATCCTCACTATGACAGTCTGGAATTCACGCTGGCCTTGAGACTCAGAGTGATGCAGCTTCTAAAATGCAACAGTGAGGATGCCATCGACATCTGTTCCAGTCTGTTCATATGCCAACAACCACACCACATGGGAAGGTGTCTTGAATGCCTAACAAGTGGTTTCCGTGAAGTTTGGGGAGGAATCTAGCTTTTCATGTGAATGCTGAAGAGGACTTAATAGATCAGGGAGTTTCTGCCAATGAAGCTCTGCCTCCGCTCTGTATGAAGCTTGGTGAAACTTTTAGACATTCTCTTAATGACTTCTGAACTTCTTTAAAAACAGGACAAAGCCAGTGTCACTCTCCTGGCAGTAACAATGCTCAGAGCCCTTAAGAGAGACTGTCCAGAGGTGAAATTACCCAAGGCAAATCTGAACTGTTCCTCAGTACATTTCTCTCTTGGTTTATGTTTGAACAGACTTGGGATATGTCCAAGAGCTCCTTCAGTTATCCCATGGTGTTGTCTTAGATATAAACTTAGGAGGTGCAGAGCATCCACGCTGGTTGTCTTCCTGCACAGCAGAGTCCTGAGTGAGGCTGCGAGCTCCCAGCAGATGAGGAGAGTGGAATTTGGGTGTACATTCTGCCAACAAAGTGAGCAGCCTTTAAACATACAGGGTTTCAAATGTGATTAAAAGTCCAGGTAGCCGCTAAGCCAGAAGAGAATAATCTCTCTGTCTCTGTGAAGTCCCTTCCTTTCCAGCGGCTGTACTGGCTGTTGAGGCCCAGCCAGAATGAAAGATGCTTTGCATGACTTTCAGTGTTTACTCTCACAGGAAGCACAGTATCCTGTCTGGCTCCTGGTATGCTCACCACCTGACTCCGGCATGCTGCAGACAGCGAAGCCTTTTACCCAACTGGAATGCGCTGCAGTTCAAATGCCGGGAGTAAAATAAGCAAGAAGGGCTGCTCTGCTAACTGGGAGGTCAGGGCACTTTTTGCCTAAGGGTTAGCATTGAACTGGGCTCCTTCTGTCACGGGCAGGCAGAGGGGCACTGCACCCTGTGGCTGCGCCCGTAGTGACTCACAAACGGGGACTTCTGGGGACCTGGGACCCGCCACGCTGCAGCCTTTGGCCGTCTGTGAGGGTGGCTCATAAAGAACGAGGCCAGGTCCAGATTGTCAAAGGGAGTTAGAACCTGCCTTGCTCCGTAAGGCAAGGGATGGAGAGCAGGTCTCCAAAAATGGTCCTTCCAAGCAACGTTTCTGTGACTCGGTGTTGTAACATCATCAGTAACAAAGAGCAATCCCCCCACCCTTGCACTTGGTACTGATGCGTTTCACAGTACACAGTGCTTGGGTTCACCATTCCCAGGACATGGATTGACTGGGAAAGGTCCAGACAAGAGCCATGAGTTGAATTAAAAGGTTACAAAACAGGTTTCAAACAGAAGCATCCAGTACTGTAATTTATTCTTCTTGCTACGGAGTGATCTCACATTCTGTTGAAGCAGAAATATTGGGAAAAAAACTGATCAAAGACTTTTCATTCTGGTAGACAAAACATAGATTTGGTGGATGGGGGTTCAAGTGAGAATTTAGAGTAGCAATAAAGTGAACATTTCTAATAAATGGAACAATTTACTAAGGTAGTAACTTTTCACTACTGGCAACCTCTGACGCAGACTGGACTCTTTTCTCAAACACATATTCAGTTCAAAAGACATTAATTTCAAGTTGATTTTGATTACTACAGCCTGCATTTTATGGAGGATCAGAACTGATGAACTCTTGGATTCCTGCTGTATGTTTCTAGAATACTATGAATCACCCTAGAAGTATGGGGAACCTCTTTGTACAGATATTAACCTTGAGATATTTGTTACTACGTCTGCCCAACTGCCGTGAAACTTACTGCCTGATCACAGGTAGTGCCTCCAAGAAAGGAGGTGGCTCTTTGCTGAAGCCATGCAATTTTTCTTCCTTAACTCAACTTGCATTTTTTGAGTTGAATAAACTTTGGGAAAGTTCACAGGAACATGTGATCTGTAATTTCATACAATAACTAGCTGTAAACTCTCTGTCTGTGTTGATTCAGAAACCAAGAAACCCCCAAGATACATTTCTCAAAAACCAATTAAATACTCCTCTGAACAGCACACAAATGTACAATCTCAGGTTGCACATAACATAAAACCAGCCCAGCATTTTCTTCCTAATAAGCATAGCAATGTAAACACAACTACAGACATTGTTTTCTAATTAGAAGAACGTACCATGAGATGTTTACAGACCCCTATGGAAATGTGCAGACACTTGGTTGCCTAGCAAATGAAGGAAATGGAAAACTCTCTCAGAGCTGGGACACTCATAATTAGATTGGCAAAGGGGAAAATAAAAGGTCTAGAAGCAAACAGAGGCAATAGTCCCACACTGACCCAGGAAAGGCCAAGACAGTGCCAAGGAGAGGTACATAAAGGTGAATTTTCCAATGTTTTTATTTGAATATTAGCTTACCACAACTCTGTGTGTGTGAGCAGCCGAATTGGGGCTGCTTGTTGGCAGGACTCAGTGGGAATGCTGACACATGGAGGCTGCTGTGTGGCCTTGTCTCTGTGGGACATGTTCTTGATGTTGATACTTGGCAGGGTCTAGGAACTTCTCTCCTTCCGGGCAGGATGTTGCTGGGCAGACACTGCATTTATGGGACACAGATCCAGTGTGCTCCAGTGCGAGGCAGCAGCTCCTGTTTGTGCAAAAAATCAGCAAGAGAGGCCCGTTTGACCTGTGGAAGTGAGATCAAAGAGATGTGCCACAGCACCTACAGAATGTGTTTCCTGATGTCTGAGTAGCAAAATGCTTTGGCCAGCTGCAATTCCAAGGCTGCACCATTCATGACTGTGGCCTGGCTCTCCAAAAGGAGAACCTCCTGGAGTCTCAGCACAGCTGTGTCTGAGAACTGGTCCACAACAAGCCTCCAACCCTGCCTTTGCGGCGAGCCATGGAAAGCAAGTTCCTACACTGCTGGCTTTTGTGCTTTGATAAACAAAAGAATTGAAAAAGACAATTTAATTTTTACTGCCATTGGGGCTGGCTCCAAAAGAGAAACTTTGCAGTTTTGATTCTGTTGGTGTCACAAGGAAACTGTCCCCTTATGCACACAGCAAGCAGTTCTGCTTCCAAATTCTCACACCTTCATGGTGATGTTGGCTGCATCCTCTGGGAAAGTGAAAATAACAAAGCCCGATGCAAAGAAACAATATGTTTTCCTTGGGGTTACACGGCCAAATAAATGTGGGAAAAGGTATCACACGCTTGTGAAAGAAACGAGTTTCTCAGGCATCCTCCCCCATTGTGGTATTGGTTACCACAGAACAAACATTTTCCATCCAGCCCCTACCCATAGTTACATCAGACAAAGCTATCGCCAGACAACGCTTTCTTCATACAACATTCCTTCTCCCTGGAAAAGCAGGAGGAAACCTGTCTGTACAGCAAGAGTCAGTCACACAGCACCACTGCAAGCATTTCCTGGCCTACTTGTTTCTCCTTCCATGCTGCTACAGCTCACAGGTTTTACCTCCTAAGTGCCTGGGATTGGAAGGTGAGGGGAGTGCAAAGTTGCTTTGATATAAAGATTGCTGTCGTTTACAGGAGCTCTTAGTATCATGTTAGGCAGCTTAACCACATACATGAATCCTGGATATAACTTGAAGGGAATTTGGTTTTAATCTGAACCCTTGAATTTTATGTATAGGAAAAAGCCAAGCAGTTTCAGATTGTTTATGATGGGGTGGTGGAAACGTAGGTGAAATTAACTCCATGATAATCAGCCAGCTCTGCTTTTGGCCAAACAACTTCTACGCCTAGCAAATGGTGTTTGCAGCATTTTTAATCCCTTTTAATCCCACTTTTATCCCATAGACACTTCAGATCAGCAGTTTTCAACCCTCATGAAGTTTGTTTTCCAGTGCAAACACAAGGCATTAAACTTGTGGAATTTTAACTTGCAGATAATATCCTTCTTACCCCTCCTGGACCCTAAGCAATAGCACATCACCCTCTATGGTTCTGTGGAGCACAGGGATACAGCCACTGCCCAGAAAAACAGCTGTATTTGTGTCACTCAGCCCCAGGATTTCTGCACAACTAGAAATTTTGCCTGGCTTTAACACTCAGGAATACAAGGTGTGGTGGAGCAGGGGGAAGGGATGTTTGCAATGGCTCGAATCTACAAAGATGGTTTCCAGCTGCGTTTCACATATGATTTGGGGTTTGGATGAAGTTTTAACAGAATTTCGCCATGAATTATGCAAGAGGCTGCTGGAACGCCGCAAGTACACAGAGGCACAAAGAGACTTGTTGAAGCAGCCCTCAGACAACCCACTGCCATCTGACACACGAACCAAATCAAAGCCCACTCCAAAAGGCAGAAAGTCTCATGCTGGGGAGGGAAAGTGAGGAGAGGACCCCAGTGCTGTGGGTGCCGAGGTGGGGACGCGCGGTGGGTGACCTGCTGCAGTACAGCACTAGATGGTGCTGTATTTTAGAAATAACTCTGCCTCGTGGGTCCCTTTATGTTGGATGCAGGCTCAAAGATGTGGCAAACACACACAGGCTGCTTTTGAGAAACGTTGCTGCTCTTTTCAAGGGAAGTATGGATTTTCCTTTTTGTCTGTTTATAGCACAGGAGTTAATATGGGCTATGAATTTGTAACTGGGGAGTTGCCAGTTAAACTCTCCAAGTGCTGCTGTTTCGCTTGGGTGTGTGATGGGAACTTCAGAGCACTGTAAAAGTGTCAGGAACAACACAGTGTCCATGTTTACCTTTCTCTGACTTAGCCTCTTGCTCCTGATTTAGGCTGGTGGCAGTCTCCAAAAGCCCAGCAGCAGAACTGCACTCCCTCACCAGAAGCTCAGAGCGTTCAGTTCTGCCAGCAAAGCTCTGGCCTGCACAGGAACACTGCTGCTCTGGGAAAGTGGGTGGCACTGAGCATGTGGCTGGTGCCAGGAAAGTCTTCAGCAGTGTTTTTAGAAAAGCATCCATGCTTGGGTTGTCACACTGCCACAGGCTGCGTGACGTGAGGAGCTGGGACCCCGTTTGCCTCCCCCCGATATCACTTGCTGCAGTAGGGCTGTTCAGAGGAGACAGGGAGGAAGCCATGGGCACCCAGGTGAAGTGAAAGAAAAGAACTTTGAAATTAGTGGCCTAAAAAGTCACCTGTGGAAGGAGATGGGCTGTCTCCAGGGTTTACTCCTCCTGCTGTTTCTCACTGCACTTGTGCTGGTCTGTTTGGTGCATTTCTGAAGATGCTGGGCACGCATTCAGAGCTGGCCCATTACCCTCACTCCCAGAGACTCCAGCAGGCAGAGCAGGTGCTCAGCAGTTGGCTGGATCCAGCCTGGGCTGCACTGGGCAAAGCCTTCCATCAGCTCTCCCTGGGGTAGGAAGGGCTCACAGACACCTGCTTATTCCAGTCGGCCATCCAAGGAAGCAGACACTCTCTCTTCCCTCCTGCTTTGCTTCCAGGCGCAAGTGAGTTTGGTTTCCTGGCCACAAACAGGGCAGTCTGAGCCAGGAAAGGGTAATTAATGTCAGAAAAGATCAGGGACGCAGCACAGCACAGCTCACTTGGCAGGAGCACAAAGCAGCGGGGGGAGATGTCTTTTAGAGAGCCTGCAAGAGGCCAAACCAGCCAAATGAGCTCTGCAGTGGCTGGGCCAGGTTGTTTACATGGCAGTCAGTCCCTTCAAGGGGTCATTTAACTTTCTCTATAGGGCATCAGCAGTCCAGACACAGCTTTTTGCAAGGGAAGGATGGGGCAAACATGGGTTTGCCTCTCCTCATAAGGTGTGGATGAAAGGACGAGGCAGCTCTAGAGGAAATACGAGCCCGTGTGGAAGTCTGTAGGATGGAGGTTGGCATAACCAGCATGTCTGCAGGGATGCTCAATAGCCGAGTGAGAACAGGCCCGTTCCTGGCTGTGTGCCGAGCAGCCTGGCCCATCATGCAGCATGGCAAGGTTTAGCTTGGCAGCAGAGGTGGTGTCTGGCTGCCAGAGCCTCGGAGGGAAGTCGGGAGCCAAGGAAGCACTGTTCCAATGGGCTAATGAACCCATGCTCAGGAGTTTTGGCTTTGCTAAGAGTCAGCGGTTAAACAGAGAAGGAAGATTTGTGATGGCTGCTTCATAGTCTGCACAAACCCACCATTTTCAGGGGGCCTGAAAGGATGGGGTCTCCTGCCTCAGGTAAAACCCAGCTGTTGTGGGATGTGCTGTGCTCCAATGCCAAAGCAAGTGCGGTAGCTAAATTAAATTAAGATGGTCCAGGATATGCCAAAATGCATCCTAGTGCTGTGGGAATCAGCACTCCATAGCACACTCCGGTGCTCCCAGCAAGAGTTGCCACCTCTTATCCCCAGGTCCCTCTGGCAACTCTAATATGAAGAAGGATGCCAATCCCAAGGACTGTGTATAGACAGGGATAAGCAGAAAGAAAGAGGACACTGTCTGCAGCAGACAGCAGGGCAATAGAGTATGTCATGTCATACCTGAGGATGCTATTTTGAGAGCTCAAGACAGGATGAAGGAAGTAGAGTTATTAAACTTGGTGGGAAAAGGCATTGGAAGTGGCTGGCACCTGTCCCAGACTGGAGAGAGAGAGGCTCTGCAGACAGCCCAGGAAAACCAAAACATGCCTTCCCTTTCGTACGGAAGAGCAGCCAAACTGGGACTCAGCCTTGGCTCAGAGTCCACCTGCAAATTGTCTGCCACAGCCTGCTCTCACGGCCGAGGGTCGTGTGGGCAGGAGGAACCGTCAGTCAGAACTTATGGCCAAATTTTTAAACCTCTCCCTATGCTGTTCACAACTACTTCTGACAGGGCATAGGAATCAGAGCCCCGAACTCTCCAGTTTTTGTTCTCCTCTTACTCATCTGTCAAACAGGCAAACTGAGGCACACTGTTCCACAGCCTTGCTCACTCTCATCCCAGGCTCTGCCTACTTCACCCAGCTCTCAGATTTTTGCTCATTCAAGTTTTGTCTCCTTAGAGTTTGCCTGTATCAGACATTATATTTTCACATGGAATTTACTGCATTTCAACACATTCTGTCTAGCAAAGGCATGACTGTTTTCTGTCTCTAAGTGTGATTAATTCTGTGGCAAGGAGAGCAGATTCGTAGAAATTCTCAAAAGAAAATCCATCACGGGGAGGCACTGGAGGCCTCTCCTGCTGCAGATTACTGTGGGGAAAAAGGTTTGCTACTGCAAGCTTCAGTGCTGGGAGAAACTACTCCTGATGCTGAACTGCAATAGCCCACAGCTGTGAGAGAGGCTGATTGTGGCTGGGACTGCCACACCGGGGGACCTGATGTCTTCCTGGATTATCCCCTTAGAAATCCAGGCTCATACTGGATGTGGCTGCCGGCACAGTGACTCTTCGATCTCACAGCAGGAGAGCCTGATGGTCAGGGGATACGTTCAAGCAGAACAGAGATGTAAAAATCCTGCTTTCAATTAATTGCATCACCAGGGAACTGGAGGGCAATTTGGATTAAACTATTGAGGCTCTTTCAAATCACTTCCCAGGGGAAGATCCAGCAGGAGTGAAGGATTCAGCCAGAAATGACAAATAGGGAAGTGAGTGAAATGTGGGGAGAGTTATACTTCTGCCCTTCATAAAATTCTGGTTTCATACTGATCCAGACTCCACCACTGCCAGCAGTGGGGAGATGTGGGGAGTCTGAAGCAGCTGACACAAAACCAGTCATGCACAGATGAGGGAGTCAGTGCAGAGCGATCTGTTCCTCGCTGGGATAGAGGCTTTATGGCCCAGGCTGACCTGCCTGGGGATCCCTCAGCAAAAACAGAGCAGTGCCCTGCTACCCTCACATCCCAGTTTGTGTGTGGCCCAGTTTCTGACTCCTCATAAAGTAGCCTCTGTTCTAGAGGATCCAACTTCTCACTCTCTCCATGGGCAAAGCCAGGATTTTTTTGGGTTCATGCCTGATGCTGTCTATGGGATCTGCCTTGCTGCTCCTTCTTGAATTAGAAAGTATGCACTACTGGCAGCAAGAAGCAGCCTCCTCTCCCCACATAATGCCAAGGACTCATTTATTCTCGTCAAGTTCAAATAAAGCTCTACTGTTTTGTAGTGTTAGAACGGGCTGGTTTTTGTTATATAGCTACTGATTAGATGGGATTGCTTCAGCTGCCTCACAGCTCCAGGCTATCAGGGCACCACTCAGCTCCTCTGCATCACAGGGCCTGGCCAGCTCTGGGAAGCATCTCTCACTCCCACCTGTATGTCCAGCAAATCAAACCAAGTGATTCTCTGGCCCCTCCGTTGTAAATCTGCCTAGAAATTGGAAGTGAGGCTGGAGCATCGCCAGCTCAAGTTCCCCCAGGCACAGTGTAGGTACCTGGCTCTGGATATGATACAAAAGCTTTTTCTGCCAGAAAAGTGGAGTTTGGTGACTCAAGGGATGGCTCTAGAAGCGTCTTCAGGCCCTAAAGCAGCCATCCTGTGCAGAGAATATAAAGGCAGATGGACTCAAAAAAACAACAAAAAAAACCACCCAACCCCAAAGCATTTTATAAGGCAAAGCTAGTTTTTTAGTGGTATATAGTTGAACAAGTGGTCCAATCCAGTCATACCCAGAGCAACAGCTAGGAGCAAGTAGAACAAATCTATCTGAGTTCAATTTACTAAAACAACATCCCCCCCAAAGTAGCTGGAAATCCTCTGTATCTGCATTTTAGTTGTGTCATTTCTCTGCCTTTAAAAGTCAATGAATGCCAGATGTCCCTGATTTTGGTTTCCAGCAAACAGGTATCTTGCCCAAACCATCCCTTTCAAATTAAGCACAATTTGCTGCTAAGTTGGTTTTGTAAAAGTGAGAAGGGGTGGGGGGAAGGGACATGAAAAACCCAAGAACTGCCAGCATTATCATGTGCAAAATGAGTCTGAAGGAAATTGGGGACATGCAGCTGTCAAGGCAAACAGCAACAGATTGAGGCCATGGCATGAAGCAGCGTGGAGCTCTAATGAGCAGGAAGAGCAAAGCCAGAGCCACAATTTTATCCTGTGTTGATATTCTACATGAAAAATGATCACAGAGAACATTTATTGCCCCCCTAACAAGATCAAGCTTAAAAACAAAGCTACACATGTTATTTACTGCAATGTTTGCCTATTGCATAAGCAGCAGTGCCTGTTGCTTGGATCCTTGCTGCCTGCTGAGGTCTTTTCTCTCAGGCTGGCTGTTTCGCAGAGAGGTGGGCCTGGAAAACCCTGGATCAGTGCGTGAGAAAGAGTCAGATGCTGCGGGATGGTGCTCTTACGTGGACTGCACTGGGCACAAAATTATCCAACATGGACAGACACGTGAAACAAACCCCAGTCCATTGTGCTGCTCCTTCCCTTTGCCCACAGCGCTCATTCCCTGTGAGACACACGTCTGTAATTGGCACAAGGAGCTTACCCTGAAGTCAGTTTCAAATTGGAGTGACTATCTAGTATGTCCTCCTGAAGTCCCCAAAGGATTAATGTCCACAGGGCCTTCTGCACAGAAACCAAACCCCATCCATGTGAATGGCAAGCCTGGATAGAATAAGTGCTTATAATGCAGAGAAATTGAGGATATACTGGGAAGAATGCAGAAAACTCTGAGATGCACAAAGAATGGCAGAGATGACAGCGTAACAAGATTCCAGAACTGCAGGGGAGCAGCACTGTGAACTCATCAGCTCAGACAGAAGAGACACACGAATGAGCAGTCGCTGCTCCTGTATTCGGAGGCTTCCTGCCTCCAGCACTTGAAGCAGCAGCATGTACTCATTATATGAGCTTCCCAGAGTGCTCCACCCTGGCACAAGGACACTCAGGGAGAGCAGGACCTATTTACCAGTGGAAGCACCTCAATGGTTCAGCCGTTCTTGCTCTGGAGAGCACTCTCAGATGGGCTGGTTGTTACCTGCTCGCTCACACCGCCTGCGACACGTGGCCTGAACCACTTCAGCTTAGGCCCTGCTGGAGCAAGTGTGCTGTGAGCCATTCCTCCCCCACCCTTCTTCCACGGCTGTGAGTTTCTTTTGATTTTGGCTACATCTCTATTGCAAAAAAAAATTGGAACAGAAGGGAAAAATTAATGCATGCCCTAATATGTAATTTTAATAAGACATATAGGATCTGCTTTTATCATATCAACTGGAATATGCCTGGGTGTCCAGATGGGGTAACTGGCCCTGACACAGCAAAAGCAGAGGTTTCAAAAAATCGCCCAAACACAGCACAATAGGGAAGGAAGATACATCTTTATCTGTCATGCACTGTTTTACAGTTACGCCCTGTGGGTGCACAAGATTAATTGTCTGGGTATGTTTGCCACATGTGAAAGCATCCCAGGAGCAGTCGCACAGGAATATGAAACTATTGTGTTTTTATACTTACATAGTTTCCTCCCTTTCCTTTTTACCTCTGAAAGACATGAAAAACCTGCAAGGAAACAGGCTGCAGGGGACATGGACAAAGGGGTAGAGGACACCCATGGGCCAACTAACAGAAGAGGCCTCAGCAAACTGAAAAGTAGGAGATCCAGCAGGTAGTGGCAAACAGCAGGGACAGGAGGGTGCCAGGGGACATGGTGAGGAAAGCAATAGCAATTACCTCAGCTCCTGAGGCAATACCAGCACACGTTCTCCTCCAGGGATGAGAAAGGAAATGACAAAGCTAAAAAGGGAAGGACCATGTGGGAGACCATGGTTTGAAAGCATGAGGAATTGTGCCCTCAGCAAACCCAGCTGCAGAGGGGCTGTGGATAAGAGGTTCAGGGTTTTCTAGGAAATGCTGAGCCCTTTCAGCACCGCTGAGATGCACAGAAAAAGGAGATAAAAGCCAAGCAAATGTCCTACTCTACTCCACTGGCCTGGCAGCAATCTGCATAGCCCTCCCCATGGCAAAAGCTGTCTGTTCCCTCTCCCCTGGCTGATGGCACTGGATTTGGGTCTGAATGCTGCCCGGTCAGTGCACCAGGGTGCTTCAGGTTCCAGCTCCACAGACAAGTCCACACTGTGAAAACAAAGCTCCCTGATATATTGATAAGAAAAAGGAGATAGGAAAAAAAGGGGATTTTTCAGCTTGGAAAAGAAGTATCTAGGCAATTTCATTGTGCTGTTTCAGATCGTGCTGCTGCCATGAGGTATCAGGCTATGTGACTTCCAACACTGCTGATGCAACGCAGAGGGAAGCAGGAGGAAATGAGTTTCTGATATGCCACTTATCCACTAAAGACCTGCAGCATCAAACAGGCTGCCAGTAGCCATTTCTAAGGGAGAAGTGTTTGTGGGGCCCTTGTAATGGTCGAGCTCCTGAGCTTCTGCTGAACCACACCGTTAATATGTTTCCAATGTTGGAGCTGCCAGGAAAAGGTGGATGGGTAATGCCACACAGACCCAGCTGGTGCTTGCCTGCCCTTGTTATCAGTTGGCTCAGGTTTCAGTGTTAACTCTGTGCCTGAAGAAAGCCATATGCAATGCAGCAGGGGTAACATCTGGCTGGGAGGTCTTTGAAACAAACGTACTCATCTCATCCTTCAATATCCCTGTTGTCCCAGCAGGTCTAGCTGCTATGGAGTTCAACAAGATAGATGCCCAGACCTGTCAGAGCCCTGATTTCAGTTGCTTTAATTCCAGGGTTCAAGCATGACTCTGGGATTCCCAGCCTGCTCAGGCAATGTAATCCCCATCCAAAGTACCCCCTAGTATTTCAAGGTACACCTGCTGCTATGCAGCAGTGGGTGGTTCTGACTTACACTTATAGATAACTGTTCTTGAAGCAATGAAGTTAAAGCCTATAAAACTCATTGCACAGCAGAGATCCACTGTTTCCCTTCTCCCAAACAGTGGCTGACAGAAATGCTTTGGCTATCACTGCAACAGAATTCATCAACTCACAGTGCACCTGAAATTCCACCAAAATACGTAGCACACGCACACATATATATGTGTGTGTGTATATATATTTCCACAGAAATACAGCCACATCAGAACATTTACCCACATCATCCCTGCCCAGGCAGAAGATCTGCAGGAAAAATATTGACAACACGTGTTGCTGCTTGGCAGAAACGAGGTAGAACCGCCCCCATTTTCAGGCTCTAAATGCAAAAAATCTCCCCATTTGCAGAGACTAAAGAGGCACAATTGATCTTTCATGCAGGAGACCTCCCCCTCAACTTTCTCCCAGGTCACCACTCCGAGGCAAGAGCAAATGAGAAATACTGATTTCCTCCACAATGAGTGAAAAACCAGGGAACAGGCATGACAGAAAGAATTTGTTAAATACTACTTTAAAGAGCCAGTTCTACTCCTCACTGACCCATGTGTAACTCTCTTACAGCTAGCTGGGACACATGCATGAAAATGAGGAAAGAATTTGGCATTTGGGCTTTGAAAAAAACATCTGAGAAAGCTCCAGCCTACTAGCACTGTTTTTAAAAATCCATCATGTTTTCCCTGGGGCAGTAAATTACATTATCTTAATTTAATAGATAAAAGGATGGAAGCACTCGGACCCCCCAAAGGTAACCCCCCTTCCGGGTTGGAGCTGGGAAAAGTCCTGCATCCTCCACCATTCAGAAAAGTTTTCATTACCAAACCCTTTTGCTTCAGCCCAAGCCTGATGTCCTTGACACTTGCTCTACTGTTCCTTAGCTATTTTTACTTCTTTTTACTTCTCCAGCAAGCAGAACTGTGAGCGTACCAGCCACAGCATCTCCATTTCAAATGGTTTGGCTCTCCTTTCCACAACATTATTTCCTGACTCTTTTTCCAGCCTGCAGCTTGCTGCGCAGAGGATTAGGATAAACTGAATCAGGCAGAAAAAGGGTTTTTTTCCGGATGGCCTGCAAATACTACCTTTTCTCTCCAAGTTCAGGTGCCCAGCAGCTCCCTGTTCCTGCCTTGCACTGGATGCACAGAAACCTCCCTAAATTATGTGCATGTGCGCAAAGGGATTGTTTTGAAATCAAACCTTCTGAAGTGTGTCTTGAGCCCAGCTCAACTTTGGACACACTGTTGAAATTTGGATTTAATTAATTCCACTTGAGTTTTGAAATGGTGCGATACATTTTTCAGAGGTTTTTTTCCCCCCATTTCCTGGATCAGAGCCTCAACCACATTCATGGAAATACTGAAGGGAAAAAAAAATCCCTAGCAATAATTCACCAAGTGGGAACTGAAAACATTTGCTGAAGAAGAAGGAACCTCTTGGTCTTTGGATGCTGGGAATAATTCAATCTCTCCTCCCAATTCCCTAAGGCTCAAATGGCCCTTTTTCCGGCAGAGCTGTGGTTATTTGAGCAAGTTGCCCTGGGGACAAGTGCATGTTACTTGTAGGATTTGGGCTGGAAAGATCAAGCACATGGATTTGTAGGCAAGAAGGACTTTGTGTTTTAATAACTGCCAACAGCCCCACAGAAGAGACCAAGCTTGCAGGATGAAAAGTCCTCCTTGGCAGAATTTAACTCAAATATCCTGGAAGCACGCAGGGAACAAGAGACATCTTTGTCAGCATCATCTCTTTCAACACTGCATCATCTTGCACGCAACAAATGTACCAGTCCTGGATCCACAGAACCCCCACTTTGCGTTTCTCTCCTACACTGCTGGTTTTTTGGAGATGTTTCACGGTGTACCATGTTCCCAATGAACAATAACATTGCTCAATAAGCAGCTGCTGTCTGCCCTGCACGTGCCATCTGCAGCTGTGCAGACAGTACCACGAAACGCGGGGTGCTCTCATGCTGCTCCTCAGAGTCAGTGCAGATTTCGGACAGGGAGCTGCCTCAGCCTTTGGGAAGAGGTGCCAAAATGAAATGCAAAAAAAAGGGTGCTGCCATGTCCCTCCAAACTCCTGCAGGTGCAGAGACTCTCTCAGACCTGCCTTGGTGGTGATGAAAACCTCATGCTGGGGTACTGGAGGGTTCTAGTATTCTAGTGTTAGCCTACAACTTCTTTCTTCTCCTTAAAAGATGGTGTCAAGTTTCTGGAAATTACTTTCTTTCTCTGCCTCCCAGAACAGAATCCCATCTGCATCACAGAGGCCTGGAAGGAGGATTAAGAAATCAGGAGATCTCAACAAGGAAATTGTACAAAATCTCTATCATTCTGCATTTCTCTGCAGCTCAGTGAGCTGAATCCTCTCAAAACTTCCAAGGCCCTCTGGCCATAGTGGATGGAGAGGACTCCCTCTTCACTCAGCCCCAGCTGTAACAGCCCATGTCTCTGTTGGGGCAAGGGAGGTTCTCCTCATTCCCAGACAGAGGCCATCTACATCCTCGAGGGCTGCAAGAGAAAGTGATTCCATTTCCTGATGTTCAGCTATGCCAGTAGCACCCAGCACCTATTGCCAAATTCTCCCTGACGAACAATGGACACTGAACTTCCTAGACTCTGCTCATGCTGTTTTCCGAAAATCAAACTCCAATTCTATTTACGAAAAGAGAAGGAGATCTTATATGTACAAATCTGTCAGAAATTAGCAGTGAGCTTCTTTGCAAATGGTGTGCCAGGTAAAAATGGGTGACTGAAACTAATCTGAAACAGGAGTTAGATTCTGAATACTGGCCTGACTACAAGGAGAGCAGATTTTCAAGTAATTGCTCTCTTCCTGAGAAGCACTCAGAGCAGCAGAAAGTGTTAATGCATGGTCATCACCCAGCTTCCATTATTTAAGCTGCTAGCAGGTAAAAGAACTGCCAACCTGCATGGAAAAAAACCATCCATCTATTTCCCATCTGTCATATTTTCTCAAATCCATTCCCCATAAATCTGAATACACACGAGACAAAGTATATACCATTGGCCTCAATTCCACTTCAAAAATATACAGCGCGACCAAAGACAAACCACAATCCCACAACTAAGCACACATTTCAGGACACATGCAGTATACAACCACACTTTCCTGTACTGCTACAGAGAAATAATTTCACCAGTTTTGTACACCTGTGTTTAGTGATTGCTAACTGGGTCTCACTCCGAGATTCTCGTCACCTTTAATGACTGCTGACCCTTAAGAAAACCAGCAAAACCCAGACTGGATCGGATCCAAATTTCCAGGACAGCAGACCAACAGTGTCCGGTCTATACGCAATGGAGTCTGTAGATTTTAGCCCTCTGACACTTTTTGATGCAGACAGGAGACAGCAGTGGAGTCTGACACCTCTCTTGAACGGCCACTGTCTCCCTCCAGTCACTGCTAACCCAGGCACTGGGGAGTGAAGGAGGGAGTTTCTTCTTAGGCACTGGAAACCAAGACTTTAAGATGAAAAGTGCTAGCTTAAACGTCTGTGAATTACTAGGGATGGGTAGAAACTTTAACAAAACATTTTACCATCAGTATAATGACTGTCCATTGTCAGATAAAATATTTAGGTGAAAATCAGCACCTCAAAATGTAAGTGGATGACAGATTGCCTCATTTTGGTCAACTGGAAATAGAAAGGATCCATTTTGGTTTGAAGTAACTAACTCAACAGTTAAAAAACAAAATGAAAAAAAATTTAAATGGAAATGAGTTGAGGCTTTTACTTGAATCAAGATGCCTCTTAAATGTCTTGGCATGAACAGTGACTTTCCCAAATCTCTTTACGCTGTTTATTTCTAAATACCGGATGTCTGGTTTGCTCGGAGCGTGTGTGTGTGTGAAGTATTTGCCTGACTTGTCTGCCCCAATGTCACAATCACAGCACAGACTTCAAGAACTCCTGGCACAGGGAGAAAACACAGAAAGCAGACAAAGGGTAGAACAGAACATATATTGCACTTGGAACTGCTTTTCCAGTAATATGGACTAGGGTTCTCCTCCATAGCAATTTGGGGAGTCTAAGTCTTGCTGTGGTCACCTGGCACAGAGTGGCAGAAGGGAACCAGCACAGAAAATACAAGTGAAAACTCAGTTTGGCTCCTCAGAGGACCCAGTGGTTTTGCATACACCATACACCCCAAGTTGGGTTTCTTCAGAAACCCTTCCTGTATTTCTGGGGAGAGGCTTTGCAATTTGGAATAAAAGCTTGTCTGCCCTGTGGGACAAGACAGTGGCTTCTCCCAAAGGGTTTGCCCAGCACAGTCCCCAGCACAGCACAGCCTGTGAGAGCCAACACAGTGGAGCCATGTGACACCACAAGGCTTGTTACTCCATCCTGCTCCGCGCAGCACCCTGACGGAAGAATCTATGCTAATTACTGGTAATCAGTTGCAGACTTTGTTTACAAGGATCTAATCTTCAGCTTCATAGCAAAACCACTGTACCTAAGCTCAGCTAAAGATGCTGGTCATCTGCAAGAGCTGGCTGGGAAGGAACACCAAGGCTCTGTCTCCTTCCACGTTTAAGAGAAAAGCAGTGTTCAAGCTGTTGGGCTGCTGCCAGAGCTATTTCCATCAAGTGAACCTACCGTGGACAGCAGACCTGTGCAGTCAAGAATTTAACAAGCCAAAATGTCTCCCATGATATTTGGGCTACTAAAGACAGCCAGCCCAGCCCAGCAGGCTTCCTCCAGCAGCTTGCTAAGCTGTCAGCCACGGATGCCCCTTGCTGTCTCCACACACAGGCTGGCAGCACAAAGGGCCAGGCACGCTCTTGGACTTAACAAACCACAGAAAGCCCAAACCAGCATGACAGCAGACACAAACAAGAATGTAATTAGTGCTGGATTATAAATCTCTGGCTAGGTACCTGGAAACACTTGCATCGTGAGAGAAAGCAACAGCCTTGTTGATGGCATTTGGGCCTAATTTAGGTCACGATTACAGACAGGGTGCTCTGAGCTGGCAGGGGTCAGATGGCAAATCAAAAACAGGCTCATATTTGTCTTGCCTCCTGCTGCTAGCCTCACCTTTCCAGCCCCACAGCCCAGACAGAGGCAAGCACTGTTCTCTCCTGGCCAGCTGGTGAGCAGCAAGTGTGGTGCAATTCACGCTTACTCTGCTTGCACTGTGTCTGTCCATGGAACAGGAAAAAAGACAACATAGTTGGGTTTTTTGCTCTAAAGAGCATTTTTAAACCAAGAAAGCAGAGATGTCCAAACCCACCAAGGAGAATGTGCAGGTCAGCGTCTGCGTGGGGAATCTGAGTTGAAGACAGGCCCTGCACAGCCTTGTGATCAGAGAACCCAGAGACAGACTGTTGAAAAGATCTCAGGGCAGCTCTGCAGCTCCAGCTCACAGCCCAGAATGTTTCTTGTCAGACAGGGTGACAAGCCAGAGCACGGCAGATCCAAGACCTTTGCTGGCTCTCAGGCACATGCTGGCGAGTAGGAACAAGCAGTGAATTTAGAAACTCCCTGCCATCCCCAGAACCACACAGTGCCACTTGGATCTGCAGCCACCACAGCGCAGGCACGTGTGTCTGAGCCCCGTCTCCCAGCCTTGACAGAGAGAGGAAGGAGCCGTGACTCACCCAGAGCTGGAGGGGAGGTGTGAGACTCCAGACCTCAGCATCCCACCACTGGACCCTGCCATCCCTCCTAAAGCATTTCAGGGCTGCTTTTCCTCCTTGCTTGAGTGGGACCGAGAAGCCAGGGTCTGACCAGTCCAGGAGGCAACCCCATGAACAGAGTGTGGAAGGGACTTTAACAGGAACATTAATAAATGAACTGCCTTTTTAAAGGGCCAGACGGTGTTTGAAGTGTTAATGGTTGAAGGCTACCGTATGATTTAAAAGCTTGCTGCTGTGGACACTGGCTGGCTTTGTTTGAGGTCGTTTCCATTTCAGGCCCACCAGTTCTCAGCCATCTCCAGAGAGGCAAATTTAGCTGCCACTTGAACTGAACCCTGACTGACACTTCATGCTGATTTTCTCAGGAGTTTGGTGGCCGGTCAGTCAGTCCTGGCAGGAAAGCAATACAAAACTAGCTGCAAAGGTTTGAATCTGATCTAAAATCCCTCTGAGTCCCTGCAAAACATTCCTCTGATATCAGTAGGTTTTGGATGGGGGCCATCACAAACAAGACACGTGCTAAAGTACATCACAGTTATTTCTATCCAGGAGAGCAAAACAGGTTTCTGAGGGAAAACCAGCAGCTGGAGAGGGAAGTGGGAGTCTGGCCCTCCAGCAATAGCTTGTGCCTCAATGAGTGCCATGTTAGCCAAGGAAGGACAATGGTCCCAGCTTTCCTATCCTGGCCTCTTGGGAACATTTGGGCTTCTGCCAATATGCCTGGAGATTCATGAGTGCACAGAACAATCAGGCTCCAGTTTCTCCTACCAGTTTGCAGATACCCTACCACCTGTAGCATTTTGCTCTTTAACCCCAAACTATTATGAACAGCGCTGTGAAGTACAACAAGCAGCACATCAGAAATCAGGCAGCCCAGGTTTTCCTTCAGCAAAGCAAGGCAAAGAAAAGTTATTCAACTCAGCTCTTTGAAGCTCAAGATAACTTCCAAAGAATAGGCAGCTCAAAATACAAAAAATCTTCCAGCAGAGCCCACATTTTAGAGACAGAAGACTATTACTACAACTAAAGCTGTCTTGGGGCAGAGTGGGTCAAGCACAACAATCTCAAAGCTCTTCCCCTGCCAGGCTGCAGTATCAGATGCTTAAGGAAGGCCTTGCCAGAGGAATCCGTGCATCCTTTCACCAATTAACAGTTGGGGATCAAAGCTTTTTGTGCATACAGGCTGTAGGACAGGATTTGTTTCTTAGTGCTATTCTCTATGGCTCCATTGCCCATGACTCTGTACTCAGCCAGCTTGAAAAAGATGATTCCTAAACCTGGTTACATCAGCACTCACATGCCACAGTCAGTTATTTTTCCATCAAATGGTTCCTAATTATGGGCAGTCACTTATTTAAGTGCTCAAGCCTGGCAAGGTAGGAGGCCCACGTTGCCTCAGTGCTCTCAGAGCTTTCAGTGCCTGAGCCATGTGGGGCTGCTGGGGGGGTCGCACACAAGAGATTACAAGGGGAAAGCACAAATCACCAGGCAGGAGCCAAGCACACAAGCACAGAATCCACCAAACATGGTCACTGGTGAGACCCACAGCGTGTGAGAGCCTATCTTTCAGGGTACCCTGGCTTTCAAAGCAACTGAGTTTAATCTGGATGGGTCCACGACAATGCCGAGGCTGCAATCCAGTGTGCTAGAAAGGATTAGATTAAAAATATCCCTCTTTTTTCCCAAAAGATGGAGCAGAACAACTCCACAAGTAGTCCATTTGGACAGCCATTTTACACGTGCAGTTACTTTCCCCCCTAGATCAGACTGGGTTAGGGAGTGACCGTATGGGTCACACCGGTCAGGCCAGCAGGTGGGAGGTAGCTGGGAGTCTCCTCATTTCATTTAGCGCAGATGATGACAACCTGACTGCAGCCTTGGATCTTCTTATAGAGAGAACTCTAGGCAGCTTGTGAAAAATAGACTCATGACATTAAATACCAGATGGTTTTTGGAAAGATGACACAGTTGGGAGAACAACCCACTGATTAGTTTTGAGCAGCATACGACCATACACTCTTCCTGTCTGCAGCCGCTCAGACCTCGTGGCAGCAGGCAAACGCAGCTTAAAGTATCATTTTTAGCTATTAAAAAGCTGACAAGCCTTAGTTTTTTATCTGCCAGCAATTTTTCAATAACAAATTCAGGAGAATCATAAATTTTATTCACCCAATAATTACCAGTCTGCAGATCACTTACAAGCAATTGCTGCGGGTTTGGGTATTTAAAACCCAGGTGCTTTGGTGTGGGCATGTAAAGGACATCACTCAGGTTTCTGAGAGAATCTTTGTGCTGTGATGACTTGCAAGCCCCCTCTAAAATATACAGAAAAGGTACTATTTTAGCCAATCTAGAAATGCACTAAAAGTACACAAGTAATCCAGTTACAGGAAGGAACAGGGCAGATGCCAAACCTGTCAGGGGAACAGGAGGAACGCAGAGATAAATGCAACTTATGTTCTTTAAAAACAAATCAATACAGACAATCCTTGTTTTACTGTTTTCCCCCAACCTGCTAAAATATGCAATTAGCTCATTTACAGATCAAGAATTGATGGTTTATGGGCAAATTGCTCCTTGTTTGCTTCCCTTCAGTCCCAAAGGTTGAAGTTAATGGAAAAGTTACTAAGAAGTTTCTAGTTCAGTGTGTCTTCTAAAGTTACATGAATTTCAGTAAAATCAAAATGTTTTCTGAGAAGTTTTCAATCCCCTCCAGCCCCTGTCAGCTCCCCACACCTCCCAAACAAATCTGTGAAAAATGATATTCGTGGTAAAATTTCCATTTGGATAAAGAACATTTCATTAAGGAACAGAACGAGACACTGAATACAAAGTTCAGACCAATTTTAGTCGAAACATTGGCTACATATGTTTTCCCAAATTGCTTTTCTTCATCAAATTTCTTTTTATTTTTCTGCATTTTATTTTCAATGGAAAAAGATATTTAATAAAAAGGACTTGGAGGTTCCCAGGTTAAACCATACAGAGGTTTTGTATCTCCTGGGTGCTTCACAGACCAGGACTCTGTTTGTTTCAAATATGCACTACATTTATTCCAAATAAACCCCATAAATCAATCTGTGTAATAGAAACCAGAAAAGTTTATGCAAAACAAATACAGAAAGTCATAAATACTGTGTTTAAGATGTCATTTTTGTGGCTGGTATATTTCTAGGGTATGTTTTTACTGTTCGTGGGATAAGCTTTTCAGAAACATTAAAATTTTTCCTCCCTTCCATTCTCTATAGGTTTATCCCAAAGAAATAACGAGCCCAACTCTATAAACCAGCATTTATTAAATCCAAATGGGCACTTCATCTTACAGTAGCTTTCAATATAATCTATTTGATCTTTCAAAGTACTTGGAAAATTATTTCATGGGGAACTTTCACAGAACAAAGTAACTTGAAAGAAGAGAACATTTTATACCCCAAAGAGGGAGGAAAGCAATTTCCTCAGTTTTCTCCTTTCTGGATTCCCCTCAGCCCAACTGCAGATGCACAGATTTGGAGAGACAATCTGTGGCTGCTGTTGCCTGATCTTGGCAGCGATGCCAGCAGCTCACAGAAAGCAGGGCCACAGACTCGCAGGGCCATAAGGCTACAACCGTGACAAGTTCATCTTTGGGGAGGCTCCAGATTGCAGAGGAGACGGGAAGGAGCAAACTCATGGAAACTAAAAATGGTTTGCTCAACCTGCAATTAAAAATCTACCTCTTAAAAGTTACCTTCTGTGTTTTTAGAGGGACTTTATTTCCCGCCTGCTACAGCTCTTCAAACTGCTTGTTAAGTCAGTAGGTAAAAATAGCACTGGGGCCATAACCTGCTCAGCAGATCCAGGCACCTGCCAGTTTTAAGAATCCAAACATTAAGGCAGTAAAGAAGCACTGAGAGGGTGGAGACCCATGGCTGATGGGTTGCCAGTTGTTGGGGTGTTCCACCAACTGCTAAATCCATAATTTGGCAAACATGATGTCCCCATTCTCTCTCCAACAGCCCACTGCTTCTCTTTGAATTTATTCAACTCCTCCAAGCATTAAAATGTCTTTCTGAAGAAGTTTCTTAAATTAACGGCAGGACATTAGGAATCTTCATCCAGTCTGAAAACCCGGTATGAATTTTCCCCCTCAGACCAAAGTAAAAATGCTGATTTTCTCTGTCTCCATGCATGTGGAGGCTGCAGGAACCAAGCAGAGAATTGAGCTGAGAAGGACTAGGCATTTTGGGTCATGGGGGTGAGACAGCCAAAGGAAAAGACGACAAGTTTTCTGTATGAATGTCAGAGGATTCAGAAGTAGCCTGGCTGAAGCATTTAATCCAAGGCCTGGATCACATCATTCCCTACAGCACACACTACTGAAGGTTTCCATCTCCAAAGTCTGCTGTTCTACATTCCCTTGATGGCTGGCAAGTTTACCTGAGTGGTAGCTTCCCTATCCTAAGCTGTATATACTCCTAGAAGAAAAAAAATTAGGATTTTGAAATAGGATTTCCTTAGCATGCTCTTTCAGAGATCAGATATTTGTTTCATCCTTTTGGTGAGGTTACAATCTGTACATTCTGAAAGCTTTTCTGTAAGTTGATTCTTCTTTTGGTCTCAATTACTGTTACAGCCATACAGTACTGGGAGCTATAATGCAAGATCTAAACCTGTATCCACCAGGTTTTCTTCCACAGCTGCACAGTGTGGTAGGGAAGAGCTGAGGAACACTTTGTCCTTATTTTAGAGGTGAGGAATCCGAGGACAAATACGTGATTTGGCTAACATCAGCAAACAGCCAGTGGCAGGTCCTGAAAGCCTTATTTTGGTACCCAAGCAATAAATGCCTCTCCTGCTTTAGTAATCACAGGGGTGTCTTTTTGATCTCTGCCCTTCAGTGCTGGATTGCAGACAAGCCTTTCTCAGATGCCCATGAAAGCTTTAAATCCCACTGAGCAATACAGAAACCCTGCTGGCAGATGCACACAGTGAAGAAGTTGCCAGCACCCAGGCACGATGTAGGATCTTCCAAACTTTATCACCTCTCACTGGACACCTACTTCCTCCAGCACCCAAAAGCCTACACAGAGCCAGCAACAACCAAACTCCAGACAGGAGCTACCCACTGGCTCAGGACTCTGAGAAACCTCAGTTCACCTTTAACCACTTTGCTCAGCACAAGCAACCTTTGTCTGAGCTAAGAGCCACGGCCTGGCACTTCTCTCTGGGCCAGCTACAAAGCTTCCCTGTACTCTACGTAACCTTCCAAGAGAGACAAAGTCATCTGCTGCTCCATGTTTAACCCAGGCAGGTGGTTTTACCACAGGCTGCTCAGTGGATGTTGTGTTCCACCCCAGAGGGGGCTGGATTTCATTTGTTTAAAATGGGAGTGAGGGGACAGACTAGGGAAGGAAGCAACGCTTTCATGATGTGTTTCCCGAAGGAATGTCGTGAAGTCCAACTCACATTAGGGAGTCTCTTGTTCTCCTCTCACAATTAAAAAAAATAGTCCCCCTCTGCTTATCTGTAGATCTCTGACCAGTCTTTTGTAGGAGAATCAGAAGGAGGTTGCAGAACTGACAAGAATATGACAAGACCCATTCCAGAAGAAGGGAATTGCAGGCCCTGAAACCAGGGAGTTGCAGGCCATGTTGCTAAGTTATAAAACTAGGTGGCTGGAGCAGGCAAAGATCTTCAGGACATCAGACATCCCTGCCCCAGTCAGGGAGCTGTTGTCATGCTGGATCAGGGCATTTCAAAGGGAGCTGTGCAGTCACAGCCTCCAAAACTTTCGCTACAGCCAATTTTGAGGAAGGCCGTTGACAAGGAAGAGAACTGTAATAAACGGGTAACTCCTGTGACAAGGCCCAAAACTATTTATAGCAACCTTGAACTCCACTACTGGTTAAACCTACATGGGGAAGAGACACCAAACAAGACCCCCTCCTCTACAGGCAGCTGGATTAATCCAGCAGAGCAGAAGGCATCCACAGAGAGCCTGATACTCCTGTATGTTGACCCAGGAAAGGGGCAGCACAGCATGAAGCTCAGCAGAGCCCGGAGAAAGTCTCTCCTGAGAGCATCTGTAAACATTTGCCCTTTTCCATTCCAATGAGGAAAATCCAGTGAAAGAAATTTGGAGAGTCTTAGATGGATAAGAACTCACCCAGAATGTCTGCATGCAGGCCAAGGTTTTGCAGAAGAGGCTGATGATGTTTTGGGATGGGAATGCAGAGAGGTAGGGGTGTGTGTAGCGCTGGAGATATGGGGCCGGTGAGTGGCCAGCAGGCTGGGTGTGGATGGGATCAGGGAGTTGCCATGGGAGCAGCATGGCCACGATATAAAGCCCAGGCGGGAGGTGTAGGAGCAGGAGATGTGGAGGAGCAGGGTCTCCCTCGTGCAGCCCTTGGCAAGCTGCTGCAGGGAGGAATCCTGCTCCTGCAGATGCAGAGGAGCTGTCAGGGGACAGAACACTCCTCCCAGCTCTGGCAGACTGTGCAGAGGCTCTGGCCAAGTCACGTTTTAACAGCCCCATGCCTCAGTTTCCCCAGCTGTAAACTATTATAGGGATGTTTTGTGGCTGAATGCAGCCCATACTCACAAAGCAAGCAGAGCTCTTTGGACGGATGATCCCAATGAATATAAAGCATTTACTTGAGATTTTTTTCCTGTGCTTCTCTCTGATCTTTGATGCTGACACCTAAATAATTTACAACGTGAAGAAGGAAGGAAAAGACCAGAAGCAATCACACCAAAGCATCCAGCCTCCTCCAGGCACGGCCCAGGAGTTTTGGGGAAGGAAGGAATGCACTCCCACCCCACCCCTTCATCAGTCCTTCTGCATGATGACATGCAAGTGCTTGTTGATCAGTTTATGGATCTGGGGACTGACAGACTTTGAAGTCAGAGCTTGGCATCCCCAGTTATATGCTAAGACTTGAAAGGATCAAAGCTGCCAGCATTTTTGAGGCCTCATGAATGAGCTGCACTGGTAATGGGAGCTCAGAATTCAGGATTGGCTCCTAATCTCCCCAAGAGCGTCACAAGCATGAGCACACATTCCGTGGGCAATTTGGTGGCCTTTCAGTGCCCGCATTCCATGCTGTGAGCTGCAGAAGGAGGGCACACTACAGCACTGCAACACATTGCGCTACTTATCGCTGTTTGCTGGCGTGCAGGATGTATTCTGCAAGCAATTCCAGGGCAGGATTTCCTACAAAGAGGCACTAATGACAACAAAAACGTTAGCTCAGCTTTTAGATTGCAGCTGGAGTTTGCAGATGTGGTAGACAGGGATAAATACCCTCTTGTTTTTTCACAGGAGTGACTCTTCTAGGTTTAGGGATTGCACTGTCTTTGTTACAGGGTCAGATCCTGGACAAGGGCTGTTTGGTGTCCTAGTGCTTTTTAAGTGAACATATCTGAGCTGGAGAAGACGAGAAAGAAAAAGAAGGTACAGAGCAGCTCTGAGGGCACAACTGCCTCTCAGCAGTCCAAGAGTGACCCTCTTGCATGTGAGGCATCTGGGACACAGATATGAGCTGCCTCCAGTCTGATGTGGCTGGAAGGGGCAGAGGGCAGAATCCACGTGAGAAGTTTTATAACCTGTAGCCCGAGCGTCAATCTAGCAGCCTACACGATCTGTGTGCAGTGCACACAGGTATAAATCAAACTCCCGAATGTGAGTTTTCTTTGATTAACATGTCCAACAACTTCCTTGCATTCCTTGCAATGCTCTTTGAAATTTGAACAAGCAAAGCTCTGTCCCAGCAGCCCCATTAAATTGCTTGGTGGAGAGAGGAGCAGCAGGAATGCAGGCTGGTCAAACAGCCTTTTGATAGACCAGACTTGCTCAGCTCAGAAATGCTGTCTGAGTGCAAGCTCCAGCTACGTGCCCAGACTGCTCTGGTCTGCCCTCGTCCTCAGGTCCTCCTTGGGAGGACTGTCAGTGTGACAGCAGACAGACCCTGGCCCTTCACTGGGTACCTGCCCTTCAATTCCAGTCTCGCAGCTTTGGAGCATTTCATACATACAGAGCCCCCAAAATCACACCATCATCCACCACCAGGAAGATACTTGGCATGTCAAGAGTCTAATTCTGCATCATGACATTCTGTGTTACCCTTGTGACCAAAACTTTCATGTGACTTTTCTGGATTAATACATATTAACCAAGAGCCATGAATTCCCAGACTCCCCAAGCACTAATTCAGCCTGTAAATGAGCCAGGCAAGGGACCACTGAGACATTACCAGGAACACCTCTGGAGCTCTTACACACCTCATGAGTACAGCTTATCAGTGTCTGTCTTAACTAGGAAGCAGTTATAGGCTGTAAAATTCACATCACGTATCCTGTTCCTGAGATACTGTTCTTGGCCCACAAGTTAGTTCAAAGACACCCAAGTCTCATGCTTGAAATTCAAGACCACCTCTCTGATTTCCCTCCACCACATGGTGAGAGGATCAAATTCACCCTTTCCTAGAACTTACTCTTTTTTGACTGAAAAACCATTAAAGACTGACATGCTGCTCACAGACATGCCACAGCTCTGGACTCACTCTGGGCTTGTTGCAAAGAGGCCTAAAGCTTTACGCTGCCCCACACCAGTGCAACGTCATCTGCTTGAGAGAACTGATTAAAATAAGTCAGACACTACCATAACCAGGAAGACTGTATTTGTCTAAATAAAAAGGTCTTCTGAGAGCACTCAACGATCACAGTTAGTATGAAAATAGAGCACATATCTGAGCTGCCTGGGTCAGTTATCAGTGGAGCTCAGTGCTGTTGTTTCCTGGTGCCTCAGACCCATGGAAGCTGCAAGCAATCCCCATGGCTCCCAGTGTGCTCAGACCTAGACCTACCCCAGCTCTCAGCCAGCAACTCTGCTGGTGTTTGGAATGGCAGCAGCTCCCACATTTTTGCACTGCAGGCCCTCAGTTCAACACCTCGAGCGCCAGCGGAGGCACAGGTGCACACACATCTCTGCAGTTCACTATTCACAGACCTCCTGTGTTCCTGACTGGGGCACTGAGTGATAATTTTACACCTTCTAAGAACTCAACAAGGCATTAATAATCCAAGAGTCACATACCCAACTGGCACTCAGAGTTGGACAAGATAAGAATTTACAGTGATGGGCACCATCACTCCCTCTCCCTTTCACCTGAAAGCTTTAAATACACAGTTTGGCTGGAGAACCTTGAAGGATTCCAGATTTTTTGAATCAGAGCTGAAGTCAGAATTGCTTTCATCAGGCAGCATCAAACTAAAAAGGTCATTCAGAAGTCTTGTGTGATTTAATAAATGTATATAATTTAACTGCCTGAGTTTCTTATTAGTGAAGTTAATTGCTGTATTTTAGTTTTCTTGCCATTTCTTAACTAAAAGCATTCTTGTTCTTTATGAGTCAGTCAGCAGGTGTACACATAACTTTATGTCAACATCTGATTACTACTTATTGCTCATTTAACTCAGCAAAATATAAAAATTGGACCATGTCTCTAGGAAAATAAATAAAAGGAGAATGCTGTGGAGTTAGAACAGAGAAGTTTTTTTTTTAAATCAAAACAGGAGAGGTTTTCTTGAATATTTTTTCCAAGCACTGTTGTTATAGGTGTTTCCTGAGGAAGTGACGGACTTCCCCCCATTCCATGACTTGCACCCTCTAGTTTCTATTTTTTTTTCTTTAAGCACAGAGTCCAAGAGGTACAAGCAGGCCAGCACAGTGGACAGTTATTTCATTTTGCTGCTGGAATGAACTGATAGGAAGAGAACCAGACTTCTTTGCACTCCAGTAAAGCAAAGCAGGGCATAGAGGCAGCAGTGTGCTTAATTTTAGGCAGGTGCCTTGCTAAGCTGTGGCCACTACAAGCCACACAAGCCCATCAGTGAAATTAAACACAATTTAGTTATTTTTATGACCGTGCTTCAGTGCAGGGCTCCTGCGATTGGAAGCCACCTGGCTGGGGATGGGTTTATGTTCTGCATTTCCAGATCTCCCTGCGCAGCACGGTTAGGGCTACTCCACAGCGAGAGGGCTCCTGAGACCTCAGCTCCTTCTCCACAGGAGCTGCTCCAGCACTGGGATCTTATGGGGGTCCCTTGAGGGCCTGGTTTCTGTCCTTCTTTGCCACCAACAGCCAACACACCAGTCCTGTGGTGGGCAATCCTCTGCATGTGAGGTGGAATGTGGAAGGGCAGCTCTTTACACTGGCCAGTAATGGACCCAATTCTTGTTTCTTCCACCCCAAGGTGATGATCCCAACAACTTCACATCACCTTTCACAGGAAAAGGTGACAGGTTCTGCAGCTGACCCACAAACACCCCCAGTTGAGGGAGGAGGGAACTGGATTTCTACAGTTGGTTTAGCTCTTCTACAGAGAGGAGCTGCTCATAAAGATAGAGCTTCAGGCATGTTGAAAGCTTTAGAGAAAAGCAGGTTCAGATCAGCAGTGAGCTCTAACCCACATGTGCAGATATGTAGATTATCCTCTAAAATTAACACCTAGGATGGTGCTGGTAGATTTGTTAAAAAAAAAAGGAGAGAAGCCTTCAGTAGCTGTGCTGGTGCAGCTACTGGGATTGAGTCACTTAAACACCCATTATTTGACCTCTCCTTGCATATGTGGATTCAACTCTACAGTATCACACCTTCTAAGTGGAACACGTCAGCTCAGAGGCTTCACTGCACCTCATGTTCAGGCAACGACAGCTTCATTAGGAGCACAGGCTGATCCAGGGCATGGGGAAAAATGTTCCCTTAGGACTTTGTTGCTGTGACAGTCTCAGCAGTCACTGTGAATCTGCTGCTGCTTTTCCTCCCCTCATCTTCCTCCCCTTCAAAAACCAGCATGGCCCATTTCCCCTGCCTTTGCAAACACCTCTCTCAGACATTTACAGTGCAATATTTAGCAATGGGAAGTTGCTTCTTTGGCCAGTTTCCAAGCCGCTAAATGAGAAGTGCTGCAGGAAGGCGATGTTTTCTCCCACTGGGTTAACACCCTTCCCCTCAACTGTGCACAAGGGGGCTTGAAGCCAAGTCTTGTTTCTTGAATACTCTCAGTAACGAGAGCTCATAGAAAAGCTATTGCAAGGCATAAACATTGGTTTTCATGCATAGCAGATTCCACTTAGGCCCCATACAGAGCATGTCCAGGCAGAACACAGGCCCTGGTGCCAGCTTTATGCATCCTTAACTAAGAGCTGTCCATGGAACTGACCAAAGGAAAGTGCCAACAGTACACAGAGAAACTAAGCTGTGAATCAGGATAGAAAGGAAAACTGAACTTTCTCTGCAGACACAAAAGTGGGTAGCAAAGCTGCCCTCTGGTTTTACAGTGACACACCTGCTTTCAGTTCAGCATAGTGACTCCAGACTGGCACCAGCCTTCCTGAGAAAAACAATCAAGCCAGCAACCTCCACCTCAGCTGAGGCTGCTAGTTAAACAGAACAGGGGCAGCACATTTTGGGCAACAGACTTCCATGGGCTTTTACCATTGTTCCTTAGCCAGCATTGATCAGAGGACTAAAAAAGGTTGCCAAGTCCAAGATTTTAGTGTGAGAGATGCAGACCACATGTGCTGAATGGTAAACAGCTCTTGAGGATCAGAATAAAAAGGTCTTTATAGTCCAAGCAAACAAAAATAAATGCCAGAATCTCAATGAAACAGAACTTTCCAAAAGCCTGAGGCTACCAAGATTTCAGAGCTGAAAGTATAGCCTTGTTTGTTTCTTAGAAAGACTTAAAGCAGGGCACATTATCAAGAGAAGTGACCCTGTGCTGTTCCCAGCAGGGCACCAGTGTCTTTTGATTCTCACTTCCAAGCACCCATCTGAGCAAAGTCAGTCCATGATATTGCTTGAGCCTCCCATTAAATCTACATGTAGTCGATTACTTTGTAAGGGGGTAGCCAGTGGAGAGGAATAATGTCAATGAGGCCAATATCATTTATACCATCTACTGAACACAGCAATCCAGACTAAGCCACACCACCAGAAACACAGTCCTAACACAGAGAAAGCTTTGAAATACTTTGCTTTTCTGCTTTAAGAACTTGTATGCAAAAACAGCTGAAAGAAAGAAAGAAAGTTGTTACTTTTGGGGACCACAATTCTGAGGACCAAGTAAAAGCACACAGATTGGAAAGGACTGCAATTCAGCCATCACAGACTGGTGCTGCTGGGTATGTAGAATTGTTCCACAAAGATCCTTGGCCCTGTTTCAAGCATCCTCAGAAGCAGATCAGTAGAGCTTTGTGCAGAAGACTGCCTAGAATTTTAACCCAGTTGGGAACTAAGGGCTCCTGCAGGATAAATCCTCAAGCAAACGTCCCACTCGGCCCCAGGACACATTGCCTCTATGAAGGCTGATGAATGCCTGCAGCCTTGAGGGTAGACAGATTTGGTTTATTTAAAGTAAAGTTTTGGCTGCTGCAGCATAAACCTACTACTGCTCATGCAGTCCTGGGGCTGTGCAGGGCTGCTTCCCCCACTGCAGCACAACTGGTGTTGCGGCTGCCAGCAGCTGCTGCTCCAGTTCCTCCAAGCGTGTCTACTCTCTGCAGATGGCTCTGCAGCACTGCTGCCATGGAGCAGGATGAAATGCAGCCTGACAGCCTCCTCCCAGCCCAAACCCCTCCTTCCCTGGCCCACTGCTCTTGGTCTTTCCCCATCTCAGTTTCTCTCCCAGTGCATTAGCCAGCCCCGCCTCACTGGTTTCAGTGACGCTGCTCTGTTTATCCCAGGATGAACACACACATCCAATCTGTTCAGCAAGTCTCAACAGCCCTGGCAAAGCAGGCCTCCATCTGGAGGGTCCATCTTTGCTGCCTTCAGCTCTGGAGGAGCAGAGAAGTGACAACAAACTTGGGCAAAGGAGAGCCAAAAAGCATCTGAATATCACCCCTTCTAGCTACCACGTGGGTCAGCAGCCAACACGTGTGACCTGAATCACTGGCTTCTGGTTTTTTGGGGGTTTATTTAGGTCATTCAGAAAACTTCCTGGGAAGCATATCCAGTTTCTACCAGGGAACTTAGTTTATGTGGGCAGAGTCAGCCCAAATCAGGTGCAGGACAAGGTACAAGACGTGGGAAAATTCAGTGTCAGTACAGAGGCTAGAAAAGATATTTTGAGATTAGAGATGCTTTGATATTAGAGATACTTTGACACTTGAAGCTCATCCCACCTCACACAATCCACACTGGTACCATGTAGAGAATACAGAGAGAAGGCAATGTTCCTCTCTCTCTCCAAATCCTTAACAAATACACAAACCAACAATGACAGAGTCCACAAATTTGAAAAGCTTGTAAAGCAGCACTAACACTTCAGTTCTTTTATGGCCCTGTGGGTAAACAGAAGAAGCATGGTTCACCTTGAGCCTCTTTTATTCCCCTTAAGAAATTCTTTCCAGTGCTGTTTTACAGGTTTGCACTGCCTTGCAATGAACAGACACCCCACAGCAAACCAGGCATTTTAAAAAACACACTAAGCTACCGTGAAGTAAATTACTGACTTAACAGCCAGGCACCTACAGGTATAACTGGGTTTCATTTGAAGAACAAATTAAAGCAATGTGCATATTAGCTGCGAGTCTGCAAGGGGGCAGAAAAAGACAGTCTGGAAACTTTCCAAAGTGCACAAGATTAAAGAAGCCCTGCCAAAACAGCTCCCAGGAGACGGCAGTCACAGAGCGAAGGACCTGCTCCCACAGAGAGCCAGACCCACACCCAGGTACATCTACATGCAGGCTCCCATCAGAGGGGCAAGGGAAGGCTGCCTTTGAACCATAAGCTCCAAAGCAGGGGAAGATTTGGGTCAACAAGAACATTGATGGGGACAGAAAAGACCAGGGCAGGGGGAGCAGTTGGATGCATATTGCAATTATTGGATCATAATGCTGCATACTCTTTGCCTTCATGCCCTTTTCCTAAAGCCCAGGGGCAGCCATACAGACTTCCCTCTCCCACTATCAAATCTGGCACTTCAGTGTATTTTGGGGCTTTACTAGTAGCTATAACTTCTGTTAAATCCCAGTTCCAAAGGCTTAAGTGGGAAAAAACATGACCCCAAAGCACTCACCAAAAGTTTCTGACAGCAAAGTACTCCAGCACAGTTGACTGCATGTCTCAGGCCAGTTTCCTCAGATGTACAACTCTTGCAATTGCAGGAATATCTGACCAGACCCAGAGTCTCTTCAGGATGTCTCCACAAAGGAGTAGGACTTGTTTCCTTACTACAGCTTAGCCTCCTCCACCCAAACCTCTTCTCCTTGCCCTCTTTTTGCTGCTGCTAAAGAGGAGAGCAAAGGATGATAACAATTAACCAGCTGAAAGGGAAAATGAGTAACAGCCATGGAGGGCTTCAAAGTTAAGCAAGGAAGTAACCAGTGGAACAGCTGAAAGAGGAAGGCATCAAGAAAAGGCAAAATGGTAGAAGAGTCAGATGAAAGTAGGGAGAGATAATGAACAGCCTATTAGCAGCTTCAAGGCTGGTCTTGGATGTTATCCTCCAGTCATTTTTTTCCACCCTGTCCCTGGAGGAGGGCCTTTCCTTCAAACCTCTTTAATTTCTGAACTCTGTGATGCTCCCTGTCTACAGTCAGGGCCCAGACCTAACTGTTGCTTTCCCTCTTCTGACTCTGCAGGCCATTGAAAGTGTCAGCACTCGCCTTCCCCAGACAAAGCACCTGGATTTCAGCTGTGCAACCCAGTCTGAGTCAGGCAGGGAGCATTCTCTCAACAGCACTGCTCACAGTGCTGCCCCTGCACAGTCAAAGGACTCAGATGACTGTGCTGAAGAAGGGCACAGTCAGACCTTTGGAGCAGGGGAAAAACTTGACATGAAATCCTGCTGGAGCACTGCAGAGGGAGGCTTGGTTGGTGTCAGTTCAGAACATGAGACTGTAATAATATTTGCCCTCGGTTCAACTTCATATGCTATGTACAAAAGCCTCTGTTTGAATAAAGGAATGGTCAGGGAAACATGAACTGAGAAGAGCCAAGAAACTCAAAGCAAAGTCCCAATTCTTTTTGTCTGGAAATTGAACTGTTTTGGAAAGAAACAAAAACACACTGAAGGTAGACCAGGAAAGCTCAAGACACATTTCTTGCTGATTTTCCTCAGTTTTCCTTGGTGATATTTAAGAAGGAGAGAGCAAGTGCATGTGTGTTCCACAGAAAGGGTTCAAAAATATACCTTTTTTTTCACTCATTCAGGGAACCAGTCTGGCTGTCAGAGCAGCCTTGGCCTGCTGGATAAATAAAATCATAGTGTTTTTTCACAGCCTGCAGGGTGGGAAGAAAAAAACCGGCAGTCAGGCAATCTAGACCTCACCCTGCCCCAATTTTGACCTGGGACAAGCCACTGGCTTACACGGCTCAGGAACATAAGGGGACATGTCCCACTGCTTTTGCAGCCATCTGAACCACGATGCCTTCACCATCTCCCTGACCTAGCTTTTTCTTATACATTTTACAGGGTGCCGTGCAGCACACTGAATGTCAGGGCCTTTAATGGCACTGAATCCTGGCACTCCAGAAAAAAAATACAAGCTGATTGTTAAGAGAAGGGCAAACGTGGTCCAAGGCCAGAGAGATGTCAGGATATAGTAAAGTATTTCTCCATCCCTCACCTAGACCATGTTGCTTTCAGCACAGCATTCAGATAAGAGCCTTGGCAGTTGTTTCTGTCACTGATAAAACAGACTCGTCCCCTGAGAGATGTTTGAGCCTGTACACACCGTTAAATATTTTGGTTTGGTCATATGAATGTTAGTAACCAAAGCTTTCTGGGCAACAAAGACCAGTGCAGCAGTGCTTGAAGCACCAATATTGAGAATTTTCCAGTTGACTGTGTTTTTCCAAATATGTTTGAGAAGGTCCAGGCAGGCTTACCTGCCCCAGACACTACCTCTTTCTCCTTGAGGTGTATTTACCCAGATGGCAGGTGTTTTATATTTCAGAAAACATTCGAGTAGGAAAACATTTGTACAGGCAGGTTCACCTCAGAGGACTCATTTTCTTTCTCCCTTTTTTGTGGGAATAAAGGGCCTTGCACCAGACCCTGGAGCTACTCACTAGCTAACCTTGTGTGCACGTGAGGCCATGCAGAGCCAAGGCATGGGTGGGGGACATCTGTGCTGCCAGCTCCAGAGAGGCAGCGTGCTGGGGCATTTGGCACTGCTAGGCTGAGGCAGGAGGGTGAGATTATGGATACCTTGTCTAACAATCCAGATGTGACTTTGATATGCACACAAGAAGCAGCTCCATATAGCTGTAGCTGCTTGTATGATTTAATTTTATTTATTTTTTTAGTGCCAAAGGAAAGGTCCTCAGCCTTCTAGCCTCTGGATGGGCTGGAGGGGGCAGGTAACCTGAGTCAGCTGCAGCAGCCTGACAAACTCAATAATGTGTCACCAACCCATGAAGCATCAGCTCTGCCAGACTTCTCCAAACACCTGCTGCTCCCCTCAGATAAAGGGAAGAAAGTGCCAATCTTGAAACAGGCAGAGCCTGAAGCAGATCTGGCCAGGAAAGCCAGTAAAGCCTGAGAGAGCTGTGACCTGAAAGGCTACAATTATTCACAACAGTTCCTTTGCTAACTGGGCATCTTCTGCATGAGGGTTTGTCAGGGAGCATCAAAAGCCTGCTGCTCCTTTCAGGAGAGTGAGCCAAACACCAAGCAGGGTAACAAGGCTGGCAGTGCCAGGCCTGTGCCAACCAGCCCCAGCCCCACCTAGTCCAGCCACCTGACAGATCCCAGTCTAGTGCTCTGCTACATCATGTTGCCTTTAATTTTCTTTACACATTGCTCCCCATTCTCATAGGCCAAGATGTAGAATCTAAAATTGTCTCCTATGTTTGCTGAAGTTTGGAAGCAAGCCCTGTCGCTGCAGCCTATGTCTAAAGAGCCAGCTCATTTGTCTTGTCAGTAGCTTCTTTCTTTTGATCTCCAGAGCTATTCACAGTTCAGTTGCTTTCCAGAGATGACTTGTTGCAGTTTGCTTTGGTTTGAACCAGGCTTTGAAACCAGTGACCAGAATGCACAACACTTCTGCACAAGATCTTCAGGAAACAGCAGGGAAATTGATGGGACAAACTACTAGTCTTCAAAGGATAACATCTTTTCAGCAGAAGTCCCTTTTCTTCAAAGGAAAAAAATGCTTTTTGCTTTGCGAACTTGCATTTTTATATATACACATATAACAAACATTTATTTTACAGCCACCATGTCTGTGGCATGATGTGCGTGTGTAGAAAGGTCAAATGAAAGCAACTGCCCTCAGAGTGTTGGAAGAGATGTTGTCTGAAGGTGGCTGCTCCCAACCTCTCCGCAGTTTGAAGAGGGATTGTAACATGCCCTGTGGAAGCAGCCAGCAAGGGCTGGCCTCCCACTGGGCAGCGCTGGAGCAGGAGCAGACAGCACGCCAGCATCTGACACAGCAATGGAACCTGTGGGAATGATCTGGCAGCAAGGAGTCTGCAGGGGAAACAAGCTCAGGCAGATAATTAGAAAGACACGAACGGCCTGGAATGGCCTGGATATCCATTGTATGATCCCAGTCCCATCTTTCCCTCCACACGTTCCTTGGAACAACTCCCTCGTATCCTAAGGAAGGCTGCATCTTTACACAAAGTGCCTTCTTCTGTGTGCTAGGACAATGAAAATGGATCACAGGTCTTGCTGGAATTAGTCCTAAGGTGGGAACTCAGCCATTCTGGAGCACAGATGGGGTCAGGGCAGGTTTTTCCCTACAAACAGGAGAAGCCATGTGGTTTTCGTATAATTTGGAACGTTTTCTTACAGAATGAAGATTGATTAGATGCCTGGAGTTCCCCAGAAACAATGTTGATAGTGTTAGCAGCCTGCACACCACAAGAACCCATTCATAAAAAAAAAATCCTCACTTTTAAATTTATTTTTTTTAAACTTTATGTTCTTGGAAAAAGAAGCTTATTGAGTAACTATCAGAGTTCCTCTTTCATCACCTTGTCATAAATCCCACAGGCTCTGAATTCCTTTAACAATCTCTCAGTTAAATTGTGACCTGCCTATTCTAATAAATAAACCTTTTTTTTCTTCCCTCCCAAAAAACTGGAAACATCCAAGGAGTTGCTCCCCCTTGCCCTTGCCCTCAGTTCTACTAATTGAGACATCAAAGCAGATGGAAAATCAAGGTTGTGCCTGTACAATCCCTGGGCATTAACCTTTCTCTTTAGACCACTTTCAAACAGCAATATTAACTTTTGCCAACAGAGAGAGATCCCCCTCTGAAGTTTCAGCCACACATTCTTCTATCACTATTTATGTGAAGGATGAAACAGCTGCTGCCTTTCACCCCGAGGTGGCTGTTCCTTGGGGGCAGGTGAAGAGTTCCTGGGCGTATTTTGTGCAAACTGACATCCCATCCCAACCCAGTTCCAAACCAAACCCATGCTGCCCCTATAAGGTGTGGAGGCTTTTTTATCACCTTCACAAAGACACTGACAGGTAAATTGGATACTGCAAACTGTCAAGGCTGGAGATGATATTGCTGTAAAAGGCAAATTAATGAAAAAACGGCCTAAAAGTCATAGACCATGAGAGTGTACTTAAAAATGATCCCTGGGCAGATAGGAAGCAGTGTCACCTTAACTCCACTGGATCAGGGCTTTGCTCCCTTATGGAGCTCTGCAGATAATTTAAACATTTCAAAGAAACACAGGAACATCTGCATGAGGGCTGTTCTGTGCTCTGCATTTGCCCCATCCTAAACTAAATCAGAAAGCTCCACTATGCAGCAATGTCTAATTCGCACTGTGCCCCATGGATGTAAACATTTCTCTGACATCCTGAGGAAAGATAATGCCAGGCCTCCCAAGGGCCCCCGGGGATCCGCAGCATTTTTGTGGCTTGTTGGACAGGGTAACATATGTGTACCCATGTTATATGGAGCAAACAGGATGCATAAATGAATGTTGCCCTTGGGCAAGAACAAATCAGGTGGTGCTTGTTTTCTCCCTAATTTGCTGGCATCGCTGTTCTGCTGGTGAGCAACCCCAGCAAAGCCCCCTGGCACATTTTCACTCATATTTAGCTCAGGCCTCTGAACACTGAACATTCAGGAAGAGAGACTGAAATGGGACCAGGCTTCAATGAAAAGCTGGCCCCTAAAACACACACACACACACACTTAAGTGGTCTATGCAGTGAACACATGATTGTGCTTAGGACAATATGCTGCCCCCCAAAAGGGTTTGCAGGTTTCCTTGTAGAGGGGGTGGTGGCAAAGTGCCAGCAACAGACACGGCTCATAAGCCCCATTTCTCCACAGTTTCTGTCTGTCCCTGTCAGACAGGACAGTCCCATGAAGCCACATGCAAGATACAGCCTTAGAATAACTGAGTGTAATGTGTTCCTGGGTGCCCCAGAGGACCTGGACTGAACAATGTAGATTCAGGGAGTATCAGTGGTACAAGGCAGAAATATGCGTCCTTCCCTCCTGAGGTGCCGAATTACATCCTTGGGCAATGCAGAGTGGAGGTGTGACACGCTGCCAGCCCAGAAGGTGTCCCTGATGTCCTGTGGCCTACAGTGAATTACCCCTGCCAAAGGACATCTAAGCACATCCTGATTCAGCCCAGCATTTTTGGTGTGTGCTTCAGTTCTTCAGTGACAGGGAACCAGTGTGTGATGCTCCCTGCAATGTGTGACCACATGAGCATCTGGAAGCCAGCTCCTGCTTTTAGAATTAGCCTGTTTTAGAATTAGCCTGTTTGACCAGTGGATGATTAGAAGTGACCCCCATTCTGGCAGGAGTCCCCCAAAAATATGCTCTGTCAGGACCCCAGTTCTTCACCACCCCATGTGCTGGGGGGTTGGCTCACATTCAACCTCCAGTGACCCCCACCTGCTGCTGAGACCCAGCAAATTTTGCTGGGTATCCAAGTCCTGGAGAAAGAGCCTGGCCATCATACTCAGCTTGGGAGGCACAGATGAACACCAGAGCTTCTCTCCAAAGCTTCCTGGCAGGCTCTGACTTGGAGGAGACAGAGGGAAAGAAGAAATTTGAAAACACCCTTTCCCCTTTCAGAGCAATGAGCTGGAAATCAGTCTGCCTGCCCGCTCTTGCGGTGTAGTTGCCAGGCAGTAGTACTGCTCTGCAGGCCAGGATCAACAAACTACACATTTGTATTCTCACCAGGGCCAGCATTATTACTGCCACAACTTAACACCCTTAGACAGGGACTGCTGCAGCCATGAGAGCTGTCTTGGGAATCAGGAGAATCACAGCAAGCAGTTGATGAAGGACCCACAGAAAAGAGTGGTGGCTATAAAACCTCATGGAGAGGGCAAACTCCTTCCTGTTGTGGATAGAAAACAAAGTATCTGGTACTCAGATGGATGGAAAAAGATATGTAGGAAGGATATAGACCAACTAGTTGAAGATGGAGCCCTTTGGATGGACTTCTTGGTGGCTTCACCACAGCCACCAACATTGCTCCAGCAGGATGCTGTCACCAGCACTGTGGGAATTAGGACTGACATCCACCATGCTCTGTTGGCACAAGCAAGCCCTGCCACCTGCTCTAGAGCCTCTAACTTTCTCCATCTCTCTCTCTCTCTCATGTGGCCACTTATACAACCTCAGCAAGTGAACTTGTGTTCAGCCAAGGGTTCATCAGCCAGCAAGCAGTACCAGACACAAGGAAACTCTTGTGGCAGTAGAAATAAAATGGAGATGCTGGAAACACTTTGCTTTTTCCACACACAGATCTGGCCCAGGTCATCGTAGAGAGCTGAGTGAACTCCAGGTGAAAGGGTTTGGACATGGTAATTAGAGCATGAGATTCCCTGTCAGTTTCAGAGTGATCCCTTCATGGTGCATAGCAATGGGCATGGTGAAGGGGAGGATAGGGGTTCTTTGCTGCCAAAGGTTTTCTTCTCACCCTGGATTCCTGTGAACGTCTGAGATCATGGCCAGGAGACAAATAAGGAAAAGTGTAAATTCTGTGCTTTGACCGGTTTTTCATCCCTTCTAGCACAGCCCCTTTTGCTGGCCCCTAAAACTACTGCTGCAGACAAACTGCATCATGGAGGGACCTCTCCATTTCCTAGGACTGAGGATGACAGTCTTACATATTCCAGGAGCTATTACTGCTGAAAATCTTCTTGAAGAGAAAACCAGATCATCCCTTGAGACAACACCTTCCACCTGAACCTTCCAGGGCTGATGCTTCACAGGAAAATTCTTCACCAAGAGGTCTTAACACTGAGTTTGTGGAACACCATCTTCTCCCTTGTTTATTTCAACAAACAGCTAAAGATTCTCTGGCCAGAGACAAGACCAGATCATCTCATCACCTCTCTGACAAGCTCATACCAACCTACCATCATGGTGACTGAAAAGCTGTGGATGGCTCCAAATCAGGATTTATTTTTAGGTTTCCAGACTGTGCATGCTCTTGCCAAAAGAGCTTGGTCCAAAGTTTATTCAAGTCCACGATAAAAATGTCTAATGGCGTGAATGACCTTTGGATCAGCTCCAAACACTGTGCACTGATATTAGCACTGGGGCTGGCTGGGGATTCCCTTTGGGAAGGCTGCCCAGTAAAGACGCAGTTTTCACAAAATTGAAATTTTCAGAGAGAAAAACATCCTGATTTTGAACCTTCTTTCCTTTCACAATAAAGAAATAAAAATACCCTTTTTTTTTTTTCAGTTAAGAGAAGTCAAGAAGAAGTATTTTCTTCAAGGCCAGTTGGAACAAAATCAGAAACTATGTTTTGGTTTGAATGTGTTCAATAAACCATTAAAACCTCATTTTCCTATAAGTACACAGTCTCACTGGGCTGTGGTTTAGATGTCTCATCTTTCCTGCAGGCTGTTTCCTCAAGGACTCCATCTGCCATGGTGCAGGGACTCTTAAGGTCTGTGAGACATGACAGCAGCTACACATTGTTCCCTGAAAAATACAGGTAGTAAGTTACTGCATGAGAGCTGCTAGAAGGAAATACAATTCAAGGCTGATGTTCAGCGTTGAATGGAGTTAAAGCAAAGCTTTTAGGGTTAATTGAATGAACTAAAGTAAACCACATCAACTTGGAGCATACCAGAACTTTTGATCAAAAAATGTCGGAGCAAAACTTATTTCCCTCTGCAAAGCAAGATGTTTTGAAATTTTATTCCATGAAAAATTTGGAAACATTGGTGTTTCCTGACAGCCAGAGAGAAAACCAAAGGTTTCAAGGGAGCAAACTCCCCTTTCACACCACTGCTGTTATTAAGAAAGCAAGAAAGGTGAGGAAAGAAGGAAGGTGTGAGAATAGTACTGCTCTGTAGCTAAAAAGTCCCGCAGAAATGAGCACCAAACATCCATGCTCTCTCAGCAACTGTGTGCCTTCGTATTTCCAGGACCCTTTCACAGGATGACATGCAATGCACCAGGGAGGAGACACTGAAGAATTCCCAGCTGATGAGAGAGAGTTTTGAGTAACCATTTCCCTGGATGCCTCAGCTCACCATGGCAAGAACACATCTCTAGGGCTTTGTAGGCTCTCTCAGATCTAATTTCACCTTCACTGCATCGTTGTCTTGCCTGGAGTTGTTCATGGTTCAAGGGAGGCCAGAATTCATTTCTGTCTCACTTGCCACCCAGCTGACAGGTGGTGTGAAAGTGAAGTGGCTTGTGGAGCAAGCACAGGGAAAATCACCTTTTGATCTCACTGAAGGTGGTCCTCAAACCAGGTCATGCTTGAGAGAACTGGCAGGGAAAATAAGGAGAGGCTGGGCTGCAGCTGTCTGTGTTGGGGCAGTCTCCCGTTCAGAAGAATATTTGCCTTTCTCTTGCTGCCAGTTTTAGAGCCTTTATAAATACCACACCTAAATAAAATGGAATAAAATAAATGATCCTCTTCAAGCACCCCACGCCCTTTAATCACCCTCCGTAAGAACATCCAAAGGCTGCAGGGATGTATGAGGGCAGGAATTATTGTTAAAAATAACCAGTCTAGGGAGGAAAGCAATGTATGCTGGGTCTGGAGCAAGGATGAGGTTCCATTTCCTTCTGAGAATCAAGTGAACAATGTCAACCCAGAGCCTGCTGTGCAGTCATCAGTGACTTCCACAGCACAGCTCGCAACCTGCAGCAGCACACACAGAGTCAGGACAGGGGGTGGGGGAGCAGCCAGCCCAGTCCCCTTCACTTGTCCAGTGACAATATTTCATGAGCATCCCATCCTCACTGGTGAATCTGTCCCTTAATGTGCATGGTTTTGTTTTGCCACAAAGCACAAAGCTGAATTTTCTGATTATCTGGCAAGATGCCTTTGTCCTGTGAATGCTCCTGGGCCCAGCACAGATGGAGGGCTATTCCCCAGGGTCTTATGCTTACAGACAGATATTTGCCAATTCCCAACAGGTCCAGATATTTAGCCACCTTTTCTGAACAAGGTGCTTGACCAGAGATGAGATACAAGACAGATGAGGCACTAATTAGCTCTGAGCCAAGTGTGGTTCAAACCACAACTCTTAGAGAAGATAATGCCACTCACCTTAGAACTGGACCATGCGATCTGTAAATGTCAGGTCTGGAATATACACTACAGTGTGGTATTTATAGTGCCTTTTTACTATTGCTATTATTATTATTATTTTCCTTTTTACCTGGGGACTGAATGTTTGGGGACTGTGGCAGGAGAGGTCTGTACATCTGGAAAGCGTCAGATTTAACGCCCGAAGTCATCAGCCCAGGTCAGCTAAAAGTACATGTTTGCTTCCAGCAGCAGCTGTGCAAACTCCTGTTGCCTTGGTTGTGCAGGGCTTATGTAAAGATTCCTCAAAGACAGTGCCCTCTTTGTGAGCCCTTAGCTCTGCTGATCCCTGGCAATTCCAACCCCAGTTTCAAAAAGAAACGGGCCTAAAATGGCACTCCCACCGCAAACAGATGTATTTCAGCCTCTAAGGCAGCATTCATTTCATCATGAAAAGGAAAACACCATAATTTAGGGTCACACGTCTCCTGCCTGTCAGTCAGGCACTGCCAGCTATTTTTACAGCATCCCAGGGTGTTGTGGCAGTCTAGAGAACAAGTGACACACCTTTCTAAAGGCAGTTCAGAACGATACCGTTCAGTGAGAAACTCTGAGCTCCAGGCTTTGGGTTTGCCCCTGATTTTTTTTTTCCCTTGAACAGTCTTGAAATAAAATCTCTCTGTGTGTATTGCACATTTTTTTCTATTGTACATTGATTTTCTTTGCTTCCCATTGCTTCCTGGACTGGCCCTGCACACTGCAAAATCCTCAGTGCAGGTTCAGCATTAGAACTTTTTCCATGGTGCTGCAGCATGTGGGTGGAGCAGATGTACCATGAGAACAAACTCTCTCACACCAGTGGCCAACAGCTGAACAAAACTATACCTACTGTAAGAGAAGCCAAATTTCACTCTCTGACTTCAGGAGCTGTCAGTTGCTTCTGTTTTACACTGAGATTGAAATTGGCCATTTTTTTTAACCTAATAAACAAAACTATAATTAACAACAACCCAGTAAAACTACTGGGCATCTGAAAGATGCACAGAGAGCATAGGGAAAACAGTTCCAAGCATCCCTGCCTTGTAGTCAAATATTATATCTGCAATGCAAACAGAACATCTCTATATTTACAGTTTGGTGGGAGTTTTGATCAGCTTTAGGGTTCAGACCACTTCTAATTAAAATCACCAAAATTCTTTGCATTGACTTTAATGAGCTCTGAGACAAGACTGGAACACTGAGCAATCTACCAAGAATTCAAAGTGGAAAGAAACCCAACTCTGGTAAAACTCTTACTCTGGTATTTCTGAAAGTTGAATGCCTGAAGGGACTATGCTGCTCTGGCTGTGCAGTTTCAGCCTCCATGGATAAAAAGCCCTGCTGAGCCCTTCCTGACAGTGCCAGAGCTCCTCACGCAGAAAAGTCTGCTGGCAGGTTTCATTACGATAATCGTGTGACAGTTAAGAGTACACTGTGGAGAAAGTGGGCAAGAAAACACAAGGGAGCAAAATCCAGATGATCAATCATCCTTTTCCCTGACACTGTCCTTACGTGGGTTGTTTTCACCAGGAATATACACCTAATAATTGCCCCAATTCCTTGTTTTTTCAACATCATTTCTACGGCAAATGCCATTAGTTACTGTACTGTGATGATTTAAAGCTGAAAATGTACTGTGACCTGAATCAAAAGAGAGATTAACTTATCTGCTTTAACAAGGAGTTGCTTGAAGTCTTATAGGAAACACTGTATGAACTTACATTTCATAAAGCCAGTAATTGCTTTTCCTGTTACTTTTCTGTGAGAGAAATACAAAAGGAAATGGGAGCTGGGTCCATAATGGGAAGTGGGTTGCAGAGCTTTAAGTCTGCAGGCCATCAATTCAAGGTAATTTAGCTGATGACTCCAGTGGTCTCAGCCCAGCTGTCAGGGGACAGGTGACCACACTTGGCCATCCACCAATGCTGAAACCTTGATGGCAATTCAGTGAACGCAGGGAGCTTTGACTGCCCAGCCTGCCCAAGGCCGAATCCCATGCCGGGGGGTTTGGCTCAGCCCCATGTGTTGAGCAGCTGGATACAGCACGGGCAGACACTGACGAGAGGTACCCAGGTCAGGCCCTCTGAGCACCACACAGAGGTCAGGCTCTCTCAGCCTGTGATTACAGAAATCAGAAAAGGCTGAGTGGATCCCCAGTGGTACAGGCTTACCCCTAGACAGCCCCAGAGGAGGGCTGTGTGGGAGGGATCTGCTAAGAGCCTGCTGATGAGGATAAACAAGTAGGAAACTTTTCAGCAAATGACCTCCAACAACGAATTTACTGAGTTACAGCATCTATGCACCGATATCCTTCAGGAAGGCTCCATTCTCAGCTCCCACTTTCTCTAGGAGTGATGCTCAGGTTGGTGTTCAGTAGGGTATTAGTTTAGACATGGGAACCAAAGACTTTTAACTTGAAAAGTTAGGACAGTGAGTTCTGAATCTTTCCCCCCCGTTTGTGGACTCTCAGCAGCAATGCAGCTCCTCCACAGTGAATTTAAGCTGACTAGATTTGCTTTTCTTGGTTTCCTTCCACAAGTGACAGGTTGACAGCTACTGCTCTTGGAAGAAGAAGACCTTCCTATCCTCAGGTCACCATATGGTGCCAAATAATTTCTTTCATGTCATACCTGATTTAGAGCAGGAGGAAATAGAGCTAAGAGACCATCTCCCCCGTTGTCCATCACGTGTCACTGCGTCATACTCTGTTTTCAACATGCCCCATCCCAACAGGCAATTTGAGAGCTGTGGTTGTCCTTCCAAGCTTTATAAATGTGCTAAATGGGGTGGATAGCTGGAGAAGAAATGTGCCGCTGACTGTCAGACATTACAGGAGGGAATAATGTGTCATAAATCAAAGAGACACAACATTATCACAACAGGCTAGCCAAGAATATGAACTGTAAGAGTTCTTATAATGACACCTATTTGTTGAGTCAAGAATTTCATCTCTAAGCTGTTCAGTGAGGCTTTACATCCCTGCTCTGGTCCTGTATTCTAAATGATCACTTACAAGAAAAATCTGGGAAAAAAAAGTGTTTTATTTTCTTGGGGAATGTTATTCTCAGTTATCCATGCTTCTTCCATTTTTAAAAAAATTCCAGATAATCTTAAGCTCTGAAATACTTGCTTTTTCAAAGAGTTTTTAGTTCGTCAGAGTACCTTTTGGTGTGCTCTTGTTCTTCTTTAACCATGTTTAGAACAGAAGCATCCTTCCCCGCTGTGATATTTTCCCTTGCTTGTCACAAGAGCAAGCAGGCTAGGAAAGCAGTAGGAAGCACAATGTATGTCTAGAAATCAGGGAGAGTAAACAAACCAGCAGAGAGTCACCTTGTTCCCACTCTAACTGGAAGACCATCTGAAGGAAGCACATTAGATGACTTACCAGACTGTATTCCTCCACTTGGTGCTTCTTCCCCTGCTTCCCTTGCATCTTCTTCAGGCTTTTACTGCAGGTCAATGTCCACAGGAGAGGAGGCAAGAACTACGCAGTCTCCCTCCTTTCTTCCTAGCACAGCACTTGGTCCAAATGAACAGAGCAAGACAAGACTCCATTTGGATCAGAAAGAAATCACCTGCCCTCCAGGTGGGGTGTTAATCCAGCCCTGAGTTCCCTTTTTGGCAACAGACTTCACAATACCCTCACAGCTTTAAACACCGTGAGGTGCAAGTACAGTTAATCTCCAAATACTTTACTTGCACCATAAAACAAGGCACCAGTCTTATTCCTATTCTGCAGTTGGACCCAGAGGCATGATGGACTTGAGCCAAGAGGGGTCTGGAACATCCTGCCACTGCCTCCCAAACAGGCAGCCCATTTGGCCTCCGCTAGCACTGGGCAAAGCCTTAGTCCTTCATTTTTGATGCCTTATTGCAATCCCGCCGCTGTCCCTCTGCACGCCGGTTTGGTGCGAGAACAGGCCCGTTGGGGTTGCAGAGCATTCCCTGCAAGCGGGCAGAAGGGCCATGTAAAAATCAAATCCACATGACTGCAGTTACAGGCAACCAAAGAGAGGGTTGCTCCTCCAAGAAAAACTTTTCCATGTAAAAGAATTCTTAATCTCCCCTTTGACTGTCATTGTTGAAATGATGGCTTCACAGGCTTGAAATTTAAGACCCTATCGGCGTCTTTTCTGTTTGCTGTGATTTATGAATGGTTTCGCTGTTGATTATCCTCCAAGATTATGGCACAGCAGCCCTGACAGACAAGCAGAGGAAATTTCACAGGATAACAGGCAGCTCCTTCTCCGAGGCAGTGAGGCAGGGAGGTGTGTTTTGATTCAAGAATGTAACAACATCAGCGAATGCTGACTGGACACCACAGGCAATTGAATACTCATCATGTGGCACCCTACTCAAAGGCAAGCAGGGTCAGCAGAAGTCTTGATAATTTTTCTGTGCTTCAGAGCCTTTGCTCATTCTGTAATACAGTGTTCAGTTGGGGTTTTTTGTCTGGATTGAGGCACAAATCTACACATTGCAGTCAAATATGAAAAGGCAACATTTTCATACAAGCATATTCTTCAAAGATCATCCTTCTTTCCTGCAGTCACAAAGTCTACTGCCTTGTCTGGGAGATGTACTGTCTTTGTTCAAGTCCTGGCTATTCAAAGGAAATTTGCTTCCTTTGATTTATTGCCAAGAACAGGCACTCCTGACCCCAGAAAAGGAGATTTTTGTGCTTTTCGTTCCCATTTCCTGCCAGACAGTTTGTTCCAAGTCACTGCTAGGAGGGCTGTTTGTCTGGTGAGGGTAGCAGGGCCAGAGCAGGTGCAGCCATCACTTGAGGGGGCTGTGGCCTTCACTGGAGCAGACAGCCAAGACTTGGGAGTCGAGGCTGAAAAAATTTCTGATGTAGGGGCTGCCTAAAAGTAAACGAATAGACCTCAGGAGGTGATTTTATCTCTTGATAAATGGCCTCTGCTTTTCAGGCAGAAAGGTTCCTTTGATTTGAACTCTGCCATACTGCCCTGCAAAATTAATCATTATTGGCATGTGGTTTCCAGGTCCAGCACTATGGATGTGCTTCCTGCTCTTTTTATCACATCTGGACCTGTGCAGTGAGCAGTGGTTTGCAGCCCTCGTGCTGCAATCATTTTGGGCTGAGGTGAACAACTTTGCAGCGTGCCAGGCAAGGGTGGTCTGGGCCTGACGTACCCGGGTTCCCTTCAGTGATGCTGCTGCTTTGGTGCCTTTCAACACTACTGTCAGGAACACCTGGCAGACAGGGAGGCTGCTCTTTTTTGGAGGGAACCGGAGAGCACAGTTACATCCAGCCGTGGCCCGAGCCATCCTTACTGGGACTGTAGTTACACTGTGGGTGTTCTCAAGGATCGGGTTCGACAGCGAACCAGAATGGACATTCCTAGCATTCTTCCCGTTTTGCCACCCAGCCTGCTTCAGAAAAAGTCCTGATGTAGGTGTTTGTATCCTGTCTCTTTCTTCCCTCACTGTATTTGTCTTTCAAGCCTGGCAGCAGTGGAAGGAAACTTAGCACGTGATGCTGACACTCTGCCATGTCTGTGGGACGGCAGATTCCTAAACAACTCAAATCTAGCTAAGAGAATAGCTAGGAAAACAGAAGGCAGAGGACTCATAAAAGCATGGAGAGGCTTGAATCACAGTGGATTTGAGGAAGGGATTCATCAGAAGCAGGGCTGCTCACATCAGGAAAGCTGTCTGGGTTCCTGCCCCCACTGTCCACACAGTCCCTCTCTTATGACCTCCCACCTGCTTCAGGACTGGGCCTGAGATTTTGTGTTTTATAACAAATAGATCGATGGGAAAAGGAAAAAAAAGTTGGAGAAGCTCTGAGAAATGTGTCCTTCAAAAAGCCCTCTAATTCATGTTGTTAGGATTGCACCTCTGCCTGAGAGTGACTCTTAAAAGATACAGTCCTGCTGCAATATTCCCTAGTTTTCTGCTACTTGACTCCCTACTCCTTATTTACAGTTGTTTTACACTCAAATTCACAGCTAGGCAGGGTTTTTCCTTTGGAGTTAGTGCTGGTAGTGGAGGCCACTGTCCCCCAGGCTGTGCCTTCACACACTGCTGCCCTTGTACCACTGTGCTTGCACCTGTTTGTCTCTATTCAGCTGCTTCAGAAAACTCCCCTCCAGACTTTTCCTTCCTCCTTGTTCCACCATACACACAAGGGCCCAGTTTCCCTTTTCTCAAGCCAAGACACAGGAATGTATCAGTCCCCAGTGATTCCTTCCAGCAAATTAAGAAGTGCTGAACTAAGGAGGGTTTCAGTAAAGCAACGTGGCCTCAACTGAAAAATTTGTTGGTTTTTTCCTTTGATAGGGCACTGTGCAATATTTACATCCTGTTTCAGCAGGCCTAATTCTACCACACCATGGATACACCTGAGTCTGCACACTATATGCTCCACTGAGTGTCCATTCAGGCTGATTTTCACTGGCCAAGAGCAGGATACTGTGACTCCAGGAGGATTCTGACCAAAGTCTGAGTCATTTCCATCACAACCATCAGGACAGGAGCATTTCTTACCACCTGCCTGCCCTGTGCTTTACACAAGAGAACTCCAGCTTGGGTGAGCAACACTCTACTAACTTTAAACAGATTACTAATCATAACCATAACAACAATAATACCACTACAGCACACACATGGGCTGCAGATCAATAACAACTATAATACCAATACCAGCATTAGATGTGTGCACATATGCCCTGCAGAACCAGCAGCAGTTCTGCCAGTCATAAATGAACAACCCTACCAGTGCTGGGGGATGCTCAGCAGGGCTTAGTGTCTTCAGCTGTGTCAAGCTCAGCAACTCCTAAACCATAACAACCACTTCTGAGCTGAACACATGTTGTACCCAAATTTACCTTTAGAATCTACATTACTGAGGTCCAGGAAGGACTGAATTGCAGTTTTCTCAAAACAAGAATCAGAAAAACCAGTCTCCCCTCGACTGCTTCCCAAGCTAAATAGGGCTTTCTAGGACAAAAGGACAGTGCACTCACCCCTGCCCAGTGTCTCTTTGTCCTGCTCCTTTTTTCTCCGAGGAGGAAAGCAGCTCTGAAGACACTCCTTCCCCTTGCACTCATGGTCTTGAGCCAGTTCAGGAGAGGGGCAGGGGAACTGGGCTGCAGGGGAACTGCTGGGCTGAATGCCTGACTTCACAGTGTTAACTGGCCAGAGAATCCTATTACGTGATAGGTAGCAAGCCAGGGACTAATTTATGGAAATTTTGACCTTCAGTCCCCTTTGACATTTTCAGATCAGCCGTAGCCTGTGCGAGACATGAGAGCCCTTACAGTAAGGGGCTCTAAATCAGCCTGTGCAGCTGCTGGAGCCGACGAGCGGGTCAGAGGTAAGAATTCACTGAGGTTCGTGTGTGGGCTGCTCGGTGCCTGTTTGACATTTACAAATCAGTGACATTCCTCTGCACAGCTCAGTGCATACAAATCGCTTCAGTCACTCTGAGGAGGGCCCCTCATTTCAGTCAAAGGTGGATTTGGGGCATCCTCAGCCTTCCCTTTTGATTTCAGTAAGAACATATCTAAACAAATCCAGCTTTACCACCCTACAGTGGGACCTGCTCCCTCAGGAGGATGCAGTGGGGGCCCTTTTAGGTTCAACCCAACCTCCAAGGACTTTGCGCCATCTCCATGGTTTGGGTGTGAAGCTTTTATCGCTAGGTACAGTATCAGACCCCTCACATTTTCATTAGTTACCACAACAAACATTGTGTTTGTCCGTTTTGTAGCACAAACAGACACAGTCTCATTCCACTGGGTGCTGGGCCAATAACTTGGACCAAGAGAAGGCCAGTTGGATTTCAAGTTTCCCATGGAAACCTATTTGCCATGAATAAAGCTCCACTGGGCTGAGCCATATGAGTGGGCTTGCCCCAGATTTCTCACAGTCTAGACTCCGTGTAGAGAGAACACATGATGAGAAAAACACAGCCAGGACTGTGGACAAGGTAACATTAGCCTCAGCCAGTTATTGTGCAACAAATGACCATACTGGCTTCAGCCAGCCCGACCTGTTTAACCGCTGCTGCTTCTCTGAACCCTGAGGGTTAATATGGACTCTCCGTTCCCCTCCGTGCTGGCAGTTCCTCTGGCACATGCTGCTTCTCCTGGCTAGAGGCTGTGCTGTGATTTGGGATGCCCTTCCACGGTGTTTATGGTGGCCGTGCCCACACGATGGCTGGGATAGGGACACTGACTCCTTGGTTGTGGACCAGAAGCTGTGGAGCCAAAGAAAAGAGGTGTGAGGGAGCAGGAGGCGTGAGGGCTGCCATGAGGGGATATGGTGGGTTTGTGCACCTCAGTAGCCAAGACTGCCATGGTGACCTGCTGCCTTGGTGAAGCCGCACCTGGCCACCTCAAAGTGAAGATGGCTGATGGCTCTTGAAAGAGTCTCTTCCCTCACGCCCGCAACATTGAGGGGAAAGGCTGCTTTGGGGATGTGGGGGTCAAAGAAGGATGATAATTAGAACCGAGGGGGAAATCAGCTATGAGTGAGGGAAAACTTGGGACAGTAGTGAGGGAATGAGAGGAGAGAAGCTGTGGCCCTGCGATGGTGTGGTGTTTGTGGCAAGGCCCCTTTCCCTGCCTTGGAGTGTGCAGAGATCGAAGAGGGACAAAAATCTGAACGGAGAGGAAAATGGGACGCAACTGAGAGAAAACTCGGACAGCAGTGAGGGAATGAGCAGAGGGCAGCCGCAGGCCATGAGTAGGTGTGTGGGCAGACCCCTCTCCCACCGGCCGTGCGCGGGGGCTGCCCCGTCCCCTCAGGAGGGAGAGGGCGGGC
>WEIT01015590.1:271346-299910 GCA_013389985.1 Dryoscopus gambensis | reverse complement strand
GGCTCTGTCCCCTCCGGGCCCCGCGGGGGAAAGGCTGGCCGAGCCCCGGAGCGGGGGGCCGGCAGGAGGGCGCCTGTGACCACTGCCTGGGCACCTCTGGGCTGAGTTCCCCCCGCAGTACCCCTCCGCCGGCCGAGGGCACTCCGGGCTGCCTGTGGCGGCTGCGGTCCGGAGTTGGCAGCGCCGCTGCTGTGCCAGGCAGGGCTTGGCCCAGTGCCGGGCAGGGATTTTGGATACACGCACGGAGTGCTGGCAGTTTGGCTGGGTGAACTCTAATAACGGTGTGGGAGTGAAACCCAAGTCTGAACCAGGCTCCCCTGCCCACCTTCGGAACGGAAAAGTGTAATTGCTTCTCAGTGACACTGCTGTGCCTGGTAGGTACAGGCTGGAGCTGCATCCATCCGGACCGAGGCAGGGCTGTCTGGCTCCCAGCCATCAGTACGCCCTGGCATCCCACATCTGGCTGGCGAGGAGCGTGGAGCCACGTTTGCTGGAGCCCTGGCTGAAAGAAAGACAAAAGTGCCCGTTAGCTGGGGCAGGGTAGGGCTGTGCGTCCGGGGAGCTGGCGCGGGACAGGGTCTGGGAAGGGCTGTGTGCCGCTGCCCTTTGCTGGAGCGGGGCTTTGTGGCATGAGCCTGCGTGAAAGATTTGTCCGCTGGCGGCTGAGCGGAGCCAGGGGCAGTGGTTCGTAAGCTCAGACAGCTGGCAGAGCACTGCAGCTTTCGGTCAGCCTGATGCAGTGCCAGTGAAGCAGTTGAATGTGGAGTAGGATTTGGGTAGATTTATTATGACTGTTATTCTGCTTTATTTGTTTATTTCTATCCCTGAGCTATAAAACCTGTTTTTAAAACACAACGTTCAGAGCATAAGCGGTGGTGGTGGTGGAGGTTTTTAAAGGATGATTAAAGTTCTTCCCCAGGGCTCTTAAAATTTTTTTTAAACATGTGTAAAAGATGTTTGTAGGTGTATTCAGTGTGGTTAATGTGGCTTCTATATGGAATGAAAACTGCAGCACAAATTTTTCCATGAGAAAAATTTATCTACCTATGGTTTAGTGACAATTCAAAGACTTCTTTCCCATAGAGATATTTTGCAGTGACTCCTCACACCCTCGTGCACTTTCTCAAGTTCTAAGGCATATTATTGAAAACTACCTTTTACTCCTGAACATGCCAAAACCTTCCCCATGAACAATGACTCCTCACAGTGGAGAGGGTGTGAGGTGTTATTATGGAAGTCAGATCTCAAACCTGCTAGTGCCATGGTTCCTGATATGGAGCCTTACCTGCAGATGCCTGGGCGTGTGTGCCATCTCGATGGGAGTGTTTATGTACAAAGTCACCCACACGCCTCTGATTTGGCAGGATCAGGCTGTTGCTATGTGTCTGTAAAATAAAATGGGGGAGGAAGGTGAGTGAAGGCTGCTGGACCAAAAAACAGCAGGGGTGGAGGTGGCTGCAAAACTCTATAATGGGGATATGACAGTCTCCATTCCAGTAATATGACAGCTGGCCACCACTCCAACCAATAAAGCCCTTAGATATTGAAGAAGAAAGGACATGAGAAAATTTATTTCAGTTCATGGGCTGATAGGATTGAGAGTTTTAGTCCTTGGCTCCTACAGGGAAAAAAGTTATTCCCATGATCTGTATAAGGTAACATTAACTTTTCCAATTATTTTGATCATTAGTGAACATTTTAGACGCTTCAGAAAAGCTCACACTGTAGATGTTTCTAAATTTTGTATCACAGTGCAAGGGTAGCCCTGGGCTCCTGCTTAGAGTATGGGTTGCATACACTAGGGGTATTTCCATGCTCTTAGTAGGTGGAGAAGGTGGCAGGGGTCCAAGTGCTGAAACCAGTTGGAGTGTGTTATCTGGAGTGGTGCTGGGCTCTGCTCTTTAACTCTGTTTGGTCCACTGCAAAATAATGAAGTAAATAGGAATTTTCACTCTATTTGACTACAGAGAGTTTCACTTCCTCTCATTTCCACTGTGCAAATACTGTACTTGAAGCTGTTATTAAAGCAGGAAAAATATGGAGAGCGTTGCTTGCTTCATACTTCTAAATTGCAGTCTCTAATTAGCTTTAATTTTGCCGTTTAACACGGGCTTGCAGATCTATGAGCAGTTATGCAACCCATGAATGTGCTTCTGTTTAAGTCTACTTCTCTGCTGTTCATCAGAGCATGCAGAATTGGCAAATCAATAATTGCAGCTATTTGCACACCAAGAAATGCTTTTTTTAATCGCCTGTTATATTAGTGTTTGTTTTGCTTATAAATGTGACAGAGCCCGGAACACAGCCTGCACTCTTTGTGTTGGAACACTATAAAACCATAATATATAAGCTCAGTCACCAACAGCCAAAGTTCCAGTATGTACAGTTACAATAAATTGCTGTCAGGTGAAGGAAACAACATTCCAGATCTGAGTGAAGTATTTCTTACTGTTCTTTGCTGCAGAACTATCAAACCACCAGTCTGAACCCAGTTGCGTTCTTCTGCAGTCAGCTATTTTGCTCCGACTTCACAAATATGTTACAGAATTTTTCTGCTTTAGGACAGCCCTTCTCATGCAGACTAAAAGGAGATTGCATGCCCTTATCGAAGACTTTCTTGTGTGTAAAATCTGTGCTCTCTCTGCTCTGTGTTATTAACTGTGACTCTGAAAAAGTAAACTCTCTGGTCTTTAATAAGCACAACTTTGTTTCAAAGACAATGCACCATTTATTCACATTTAACCAGCCAATTTGGGAACAGCTTTGGGATCCAAGAAAATATGAAAGGCAATTTAGGGCCAGAGTCATAAATACCACAAGTTCAACACCATTTAGGGACTTTTTTCCCCCCCGCATTTTACTTGTAGTGCAGGAGAAATTGGCTTTTATTTCTTCAAATAAAGTCCATGTAGGGAATTTGTCAAGTGTTTTGTGCTTAAGTGCAAATATCCTAAGGAAAATAGAAGGTGACTTTTACCTAGTTCTGCCTTTTAAATCTGAAACATTATTAAATTGATTCTTATGACTTGGGTTACTGAATTCTCTAGGCTGTGCCTGTAAAGCTGGGCCAAAAGGAACAGAAGTACAACAAAATAAATCCCTAATAATATGCACAAAAAAGCGGTTGCTGAAAGCATAGGGAATGAAATGACATCAAAGTACCCATATCTGCTTAGAGTTTTCCCTGTTGTTCTTGCCCTGGGATATAGACTTAGGCTAGAAGAACTGCTTTTGGACTGTGCTAAAATAAGTGCTTTGCATTCATCGCACAACTCCTAATGGATATCAGGGGACATCAGGATCACATTCATCTGCAGAACTATCAATCCTACCTTCTTGAAGCAGCAGATTTTATGTTCCTTCCCAACAGTAAAAGGAACTTTAGCCACTGCAGCGAGTTCCTTTTTCTCTGCAAGACTTAAGTGTTTGTGCACTCAACTTGCCTCAGTGAGCACTGACTTCTCTGGGACTATATCCCAGTGAATCAGCTGTAGGGATGTAGGGAATTTCTACTCACATTCAGGAGCAGGAATGGTTCAGAATCTACTCTTGTGTGGTGGGAAGAGATTCCAGCTTCATCTTAAGTGTGGAGAAGGAGACCTTGCCCCTTGGCACAGCCTTCACAGACAACAAGTGTGTGCCAACCCTGTTAGATTACTGGCTCATAATAAAAAACCCCCCAAACCCCAGAACATCTCTTCCTGACATACAGCATTTTGAAGACCCCTTCCGTCACAGAGCCAGCATCTCATCCTACACTGGAAGTGCTCCAGGAATGGGACAATGTCTTGTAGGGACTGGGTGGGGAGCATGGCCATCAAAGGCTTTCCATATGTAACTTCCAGCACCTACAGTGAAAGCACACATGAGAGGGAGGCCCAGCACCCCGAGCTGAGCCAGCTTGCAGCCCGCACACGAGGCAGGGGCTGTGGCTCTCCAAGGCCGTGTGGGTCCCAGCAGCTCTGGGAAAGCCCCAGGCTGGTGCAGGGATCGAGGCACCCATCTGGCACCACAGCGGGGTTTGCCTCAGGGCTTGTTGGCAGCCTGGCATCCTGACCCACTTCTGAGCCGCTCCCATGGGGCTGGATCCTGCAGGAATTCCCCCGGCAGGGGTTGGTGGTGGCTTCAGTTCCACCCTGTGTCCTCTCCTGGCAAAGGCTAATCCCACCTGGCTGTTCGCTGTCCCTCAGCCCCATCCAGTTCTGAATATGCACCCCCTCTGCTTCCTCCTCTGTGAAGAACAGGGAATGGCTCTGGGCCTCACTTGATCTGCCTCACCTGATCTGACAGATGTCCCTTCTGGGCAGATCACGGAAACAGGCATCAGGATCTCATCATCTGCTCTGAAAAGTGTGGCTCTGATGAAAGACATTGAGGGTGATGTCTTCTAGCTGTTGAATTTCCATTGTGTCCCTGTGTAACCCTGTGGACAATAAGCAAAGCAGCACACATTTCCCACTTGAAATAAAAGAGGGAGATAAGCAGAAAGGATGTAATTCTTTGAAATAATAAAGCCCTGCTTTCTACCTGAGGTTTGCATTTACTGTTATCACCTCCCAATATAATCTCATCCGGCTCTAGTATAAATTACTCGTAATGTGCAATACGTGCAGATATTGGGAAAATAAATGGTCTGTTAAACAAATATTGCTTATCTTCTAGAGCGGAGAATGTAGATGTGTGTCAAATAACTCAGCCAGATCTTTCATTATAGCTGTAAATAACAGCTGAGTAAAGTGACGTTTTCATGGACCTGACATGTTACCATAGTGGGAAAATGTGGTGAGAGATTTGCTTATGCCCTGGCTAAGCTGGAGCTGGGAATTTGGGAAGCTATATCCTGTTTGTAGCCCTGACACTTGGAAAGCTGTTTCCCCTTACGGTCCCTAGAGATCTAATGCCACATCTCAGTGCCTTCCATATAATGACCGTAGCAGAAGGAGTCAGTCAGTTCTGGTTCTTTGTGCTCTCTGGGGAAAGGTTTGGGGGGTTTATTTATTTCAAGTCACGTTAATTTCCTTTCCTTTTTCTTGCTTTGCTGCCTGGAATTTGGCAGCTGAGGAGCAGTCAATGCTGTCGTTGAGCTGTAGATTGAATTCTGTTCAGCAACCAATTTTATCTGTGTTTATCTATCTGCTACTTGCAAAAAGCAGAGTTTAGCTGCCCAGGCCGTTACATGCCTGAAAGGCATCAGAATTAAGGCAGAGGGAAAAATGCAGCCAAACAAGAAAGCTCTTCAACTTTTTAATAATACTGTAACTCTTTGCTGGTTGAAACAAATTATGTACTGCAAAAGAAATAAAAATAATAGCACATTTACTGCTTAATATTCACCTTGGATCTGTTTTGTAAACATGGGAGTCACTTTTTTGATCTCTCCAGTATCTTTCATTTTGTCTTCTCAACCTGCCTTGCCTACCAGATTCCTTCTGTCCTTGCATAAAGATGACAGGCTTGTGGTGGCTTTTGCAGAGCTGCATCTGGTAAGTACCAGCACAGCTCCAGTTCCTGGGGACAGATGAATCAGATCCCCACTGCAGCATTCCAGCACAGCAACCCTTGGATAGACAGACCTCGACTGTGGATCACTTGTGGACCACTTCAGCCTGGTCTGAAGTCATGTAGGCTTCTCCTCCTCACCATCAGTGCCCCCCAGGAGTGTGCAGCAAGCTGTGCTCCCTGCCAGCCTATCCATAGTGCAGGATAATACAGAAACCTACCTTATTTGTGGGGTGTCTGGAGATCACTGAGTGATTCCTGGAAATGAGCCAGGGATCATGATTTTCTCAAGGGAGCTCAGGAGTCCAGTGCTCCTCTTCTTTCAGCCAATCCTGTGCAGAAGGAAAAAGAATTGAGTCAGTATATTTTTGACAGGCAGAACATTTTTGTTTTGTTTTTTTCCTTAAAGTGGATTGGAAGGAGTTGATGTCAAACTCTTGCCAAAAAGCCAGCTTTTGACATGTGCCAAGCATATAACATTTCAGCCCCAAAGACAAATCTTTTGGAAAGCTCATATCCCCTGTTCCTTGCTTCCCAGGTCCAGGTGACTTGCAGGAGCCGGCATTTCAGAACATCATTGGAGGGAAAACAAAATGTCACCTGAAATGCCTTTCAGTGGCTGCCGTGTGAAACCTGTGGTTGCTGTTTAGTGACCCCTTCACGCCGTGCCAGCAAATCAGTTGCTGTTTGGTGAGCAGCCTGCAGGGTGTTACAGATCTCCATTTTTAGGCTGTGCTTTGTAAGTTATTTTCATCTTCCATGCGCAGACTTCCAGGTTACTTCAGGGTTTCTGACCTGCAGCATCTCACAGTTACCACTCGGAGAGAGGTCTGAGTCTGTAATGGTCTCGACAGGCAGTAGAAATCCTGGCTTTGGCCTGCCAATATCCACAGTTGTTCCAGCTTTCTAAACTAAGCCAAGCCTGCAGGTCTGAAGTTGGTGCTCATCTACAGCATATAAAATGCCTTTCGCCACCCTTCCCTGCCCAGAGCAAGGTTAACTGTAACCCCAATGGAAATAGTCTCATCACCGCCCCATCCAGAACTAACCTGGAGAACACTTAATCCTGCTCTCACCAAGCTCAGCAGCAACCCTTTGGCTCTAATTGATGCCGGTCACGCATGCCAGCGCCTCCGTGCACACTGATACTGTTTCTGCAGCGTGTTCTTGTTTCCTGCTCCCTGCTGTGGGCCTTGTGCTTTCCACAGACGGCGATTGCCGCCGTGCCCACGCTCTGACCGAGCAGCACCCCCGGCGCTCAGCGGGCTGGGAAGGCTGTTCCCATTCACACGCTGGGGGCCAGATGCCCCAGCAGTGTTCCTGCTAAGCCACAGGAAAGGCTTCGTCTCCCGCATCCTGGGGATGTTCGGAGCACACTTAGTGTCAGCATTTGTTAGCAAGGAGTGTGAAGGATTGTTTGTCTGGAAGCACTTCTTTGAAACTGCTTCTTTAAAGGAGGGACACGTATCCCCAGCCTTATTTCCTTCACCAGTTCAAGCAATCTGCATCCCTCTGCAGGTGAAGCCCCAAAGGGCAGCCTGCCTGCTGTTCACAAAGCTCATGAGCATGTGCAAATGCTGTTTGACTCCTGCGTCCAATTGAACCTCTTCTTTTGTACAAAATGTCTTTAGAAAGAGCTCTGGCCGTGCGCAGACTGTTACAAGCTGGATATCTGCACCCCTGTGAACCGAGGCTTGTCTGATGTAAACAATTCACATTTCAGAAGCAAAGAGCTTTATTTACGACCAGAAAGGCTGCCCTTGCCCTCCCCTGTCAAGAGTGTTGAAAGCAATCCAGGAATGAACTTTGCCTTTTGGCCAGTGTTTGGTAGGGAGGGTGAACATGTATATTTTTTTTTCTTTCCCCCCCCATACTTATACAAATACTGTTCTGTTTTGACAATGGAACAGAAATACTCAATCAAAAAGAGAGGTTGGCCATTTTACTTCATAGTACAACTTTACGCAGTAGTAACGTGCAGGGGTATTTCAGTATGAAATGAAGAAACAGCCTTGTGGCTTTGGGACACAGAATTGAAGGGCTTGGCAAATTCAAATGGAGCAGTGACATTTTTTGCCTTAGCATGAGACAGAAAGCCTGAACCAGTAGAGGAAAGCAGACCTCAGCTAGCCATCTGCAGACCCTGCACAGAGGCTGCCAGCCATCTCCTTTAAAGAGATCCTGTGTCCTTGTGTGTCATAAATATCTGCTGACAGAAAAGTAGTGGCAGAGACTGAAACCTGCAGTGACATTTTTCCAGGAGGGCAGGATTAGGCTTAATTAGCTGCTGGGTTTGGTCCAGGCACCAGACACAGGATCCCCATATGTGGGAACTGGTGTTTAGGAGCACTCCAGTATAGAAAAGTGGGATTACTCATTTCTGTGGCGGGCAGAGGAGCCCAGGCTGGTCTGTGACAATTTGTCATAGTAAGTTCATGGTGCAATTAGTCTTAAAAATCCAGTTTTCGTTGTCATGAATTGGAGTTGCTCCGTTCATTTTATAAAGTCCTGGCTTGCAACTGGCTTCCTGCATTGCAGAGGCCACAAGGTGCTCCAGTGTCTCACCCCACCCTCAATTTTATGGTTAACAAGAATGTTTTTCGGAACACAAGAGACGTTTTTGGCGCAGAGACTTCAGGAACAGCAAGTCTATCACTTCCTCTGCTGAACTGTTCAAGGGATACATGATTTTATGTACATATTTGTATGTATATCCATAAAAATACATATACATGTCTCACTTAAGTAGACCTACATCCTTTAGGTCAGCAGCCTTAGGCCCTATCTCTGTGTTAGGTAGACATGGGGCACTTCTCCATGCTGACACATTTTGAGTGTGTCTAAGACTTGTTAATTCCTAGCCAGTAAAGGCAATATCAGGGCTAAAGAAAACTCGAAAACAATTGCAATTCCTGTGAGAAACAAGAAAGGAAGAAGGAAAGGCAAGGCTAAATTTCAGCAAACAGATACTGCAGCATGGAGTGGCAGAAATGTGGGCACAGTCACGTACCTGGGAGGGGAGCTGGGGCAGAGGGAGGTGTCGTGTCAGTAGGTGAGGACAGTCCAGGTGTTGTGTTAGGCTGCTCAGCTGCCAGCCACAGCATGTTATGAATTGTGCCAGCCCCATCTGTTGTGTCCCAACACTTGCTGTGCTCTCCTTCCTGCAGATGCCTTACCTGCTCCTGAACCCGTCCGTGCCGGAGATAAGGCCTCGAATGTACCCTGTGTTTTTTGGAGAAAGCATTGAGGTCAACCCTGAGCCCATGCAGGAAATCAGGTACAGATGGGACTGGGTGGGTAGATGGGGATTTCTGTCTTTTCTCTAGTGCTTCTGCCAAAAATTAAATTGTGTTTACAATGGGAGTCATGGTTATTTTGATGGAAAGGGAAGGACAGGTGGGAGGATAATTCCTGAATTAAAGACACTGACAGCAGCAGAGGCAGAGGGGAGGAGGTAAGAACTGGAGGGAGGTTTTAACAGAAGGCAGCTTTCCTTCCAAGGCCAGCTCAAATCCAACGCTATGAGAGAAAACCATTACCATCTGTGGGCTTGATGGCCTCCACTAAGTAATCTGATGGTCTTCATGCTGTTCCCAGATGACTCGTATCTTCAGAAGAAGCAACACCCTTCTAATTGGCACCTGTTTTTGTTCGCTCTTGCCGCAGAGAAACCAACATTAGACAGCCCACAGACACTGAATGAACTCCTCCTCGTGAGGAAATGGTCCCTCAAGCCAGTGATGGAGATGTTCTGCCCTCCTGTGGGGCTGGTGCTGTGGCCGATGGATAAATGTTGGTCTTTGCTCTTCTTTGTACTCTTTTGCTGGTGTGAAATGTACCCTGCAATCGGCATGGGGCAGTTACACACAGCTTGGGGCAGGGACAGTGGGAGGACTGCAAACCCCCTCAAACGTCTCTCTCTGGAAATGCACCCCAGTAAATCTCTGCTGGCTGAGGAACTGCCAGCGGGCGTGTTTTTATGGTGATTACATCGGAGTCTTGTTTTATGTGTGCTGAACGACTTGCTTACACCCTAGCTGTGCAAAATACATTACAGCAGCTCAGATTACACGCGGTGCACAATCAGTCAATCCCCCTCTGGGTGGAGGTAATGACAAGCACACACCCAGCTTTTAATCTTTTTTACGTGGAGCTGCACATTCCTTGGCTGCTGATTGTTGGAGGAGCGTTTGGGGAGCGAGGAAAACCAGTGGAAGTCCTGCTGTTCCCCATGGCTAGGGATTCTAGGAAAAGCCCTTTTTGTGGCCTGGTGTCCGCACATCCTTTCCGGATGAGTGCAGAAAAAGGGCAGGGCAGTGACCTCCTACCTTTTGTGGTTCTTCATCTGTTGGCAGTTCAGGTGGCCAGTTCCTCTGAGACCAGTGGCTTGGGTGTTGGGCAGCCATAGCCCACAAATATCCCTTTGCTTTACCTGCTCTTTCAGCATTGCTTGGATTTTCTGTAGGCTCCAGCAACCAACCTCACCCCTCATCTCCCAGCACACAGATTTTAGCTGGTTTGAGCGTTTTTGTGCAGTGATGGAAAGGTGGTATAAAGAAAAAAGACAAACAGCCTTGGCAGCTCAACAAGTCCATTACAGGGTGTTTGTTCGTGTCAAGTGTAGCTCTCAGGGCTGAGCTGAGGCCCCAGTGGGACCCATGGAGAACACCAGAGGAAGAAGAGCGTTGCTTGGAGCCTGTGCAACAAGGTGTTTTCTGCCCTGGTATGATCACATTGCAGAAATGCTGAGATGGATTCACAGCAAGGTGGGGTTCCGACAAGATTCCCCAGCAGGACAGAGTCCTCTTGCCTTTGGGTGGTAGAGTTGGTGTCTGCCCCAGTGTCTGTGCAGTAAGAGGTGGTAAATGCTGCCAGCTTCGAAGGGTTAGAGAAAAGTCCTGCCTGTCTTACCTCCTTTGCTGCCTGGGCTGTGCTCCTGATACCTTGCTGTCCTCTGTAGGTGCAATTCCGAGGTGAAGTACGACTCGGAGAAGCACTATCGGGATGACATCTTCTACGGCCCCATCCCCACCGTCACCACCTACAGCGAGACCATCATCGCTGCTCCCAATTGCACCTGGCGGAACTACAAGTCCCAGCTGATCTTCGAGCCCCGCCAGAAGCCGGTGAGGTTTCAGAGCACGACCATCATTTTTCCTAAGCGTGCCAAGAACATTTACCGGACCACCCTCAACTACAGCTTGGGTTGTGCCAAGCGCTGGTTCGCTTCCAGCGTGCAGCTGGAACTCTGCGAGGAAACCAACCCGTGCGTCATGTACAGCGAGACCCTCTGATCCGCCCCGCCGCTGGCAACCGCGCGACCCCCGGGAGGCCGCGGCCTTCGCCGGGGCTCTGGCTGGGCCTTGCTTGATGGCGACTGAATATTCATGGCTGGAGAACGCCCTTGTCTCGGGCGAGGCTGAACTGGCTGGGCGGAAGCTTGCAGGGCACAGGATGGTTTTGATCAGTGAGAAGCTGGCTTGTATTTTGCGACGTTCCTGACGTTCATGATCTGGATTTTATTTTTGGTTTTTTTTTTTCCCCTGAGCATATCTATTTTTGGCTTGTGTTTAGATGAAATCAAGATGACAAAGGACCCTGTTACCCATAGCAGAGTGATGCCTTATGAGCTCTGTATGTCTCGTCTAGCACATAGGTGAGAGTCACGGTAAGCTTCAGAGCTATTTTGGTCTCTGCAAAGGGAAGACCAACTGCAGAGTCAGCGTCTGGTTGGCCCAGCACACACCAGGCCAGATCTCTTTTAGAGCTGAAATGCAGAGGAGGTGGTTATTCGTGTCAGTACATCACGGCTTGCTCCAACAGCTCATCCGAGTGAGAGCTGCTGTATTACAGCACCGCAGTCACCCCACTTCCTGAGCGGAGTGGAGACTGTCACCCCAAGAAAAAGAGGATTTAAACAGGTCCCCCAGCTCTTGCTAGCAGCTGGATGTTTGTATACTGTAGCAAGGCACAGCACAACCAGGGGATGGGACAAAGGCCTGCCCCGATGCACAGACACATCTTCTGTGAGCTCAGCCAGGAGTAAGCAGGGAGATTGAGGAAAATGAACAGCTGAAGTTTCTAAAAGTGACCGAGTGATTTAGGAGCCCAGTGCCCTTTTATCAAAAGTATTGTCAGACCAAGTGTGCCATGCTGTTCACTGCCTCTAACACCTAATTTAAGGGATCTGTATGCACTTGCAGCCCTTCTGAGTTTCAGGGTGTGGCTGTATTGCAGAGAGGAGCCAGGGCAGGGTTAACTCATCCTCTCAATAGTTTCCATATTTGTGGCATGGGCAGCTTTGCTGCCTGTAGAGGAGCAGCCAAACTTCCTCAGTGTAGAGCTTGAAGGATTGAAGAGCCCAAATCCATCCAGGTTTTCCTTAATTAGCCAGGCTGCAGCACTAAAAACAGGTACTTTGTAAACAGCTGAGCTGTCTCTGCAAAAGGACCAAGAAACAGTGAGCAGGAGTCAGTGCAGCCATCCGAAGGTAAACCATTCCCCCCTCATGAATCCTGGTATATCTTAATTTGTTATCTTGCTGAAAGTCTGCAAGAGCCTGGATTCCCACAAACATACAACTTTTGAAAATAGCACGGAATTGTCTCCAAAAATCTTACCAAGAATTCTTGCATGCTGCTCAGACTTAGAAATAACCATACAGCTCCGGAAATTAATTTCCAGCTTTCTCTCTTCTAAACTTTCCATTTTGTTCCTGACTTGCTGTGAGTCTGATGGAGTTATTTCAGAACACAGCTGAGCAGCCAAGTCAGAAAGCCTATTAACAATGTCAACAAGACGTAGCTGATTGCCCAGAACAGTTGACGCACAAACCCACAGAGATTAAAAAAAAAAAATTCTGAAAAACTTGAAAAAATAATAAAATTAGTGACATGTAGAGATACTTTTTCCATCAGCTTCAAAAAATCTGTTAGTAAATGTGACCAGAACTGTGACCTTTATGAAACAGAGTTCTCTTGTTTAAAATGTAGCACATTTTTTCCACCAGAGGTAAATATAAAGTCTTTAAATACAAACTTAAATCCTGACAGCTGAAGCATCATTAGTGCTGAAAGATGTGTGTTATGGCAGTGCTGAACTCTGCCTCTCTACTGGGAGTTAGGACTTGGTAGGGAGAAACCTCTCAAAGGATTTCCAAGGCTTCCACCTACTGTTGAATTCTTTACAGCAACACAAACAAGGATTATGTTTGTTATTGGTCAGATTCTACTGTCACTGTCTGTCAGCATCAAAGCCTGGAAAAGCAGCATCTGCCTCCAAAGGGATTTTTATGCCTGAAGCAACCCTTCTCCCCAGGGCTCCAGCAAACAGGAGTGCTCTGGAGCTGGCTTGGGCAGCCAGGAGTTGGCGCTTGGATGAACGTGGTCCCAGTGCAGTGAGCTTGGTGATGCACTTACTTGCTAGTTCATCTTGAGGTCTGTCCTGTTGGCCACGTGCTGCTGAGCGAGCCTCGGGAGCAGGGGGAATACCCCTCTGCCTTCCAGGGGACACGTGAGGGCTCTGGAGGGCTCATTCCACACATCCCTGAGAGTCTGTGCAAAGGGGCAGGTTTCCAAGCTGACAGCAGTGTAATCCAGGTCCAAAAGCAGGGCCAGTACTCACACCCAGGAGATCCCTGCACGGTGACAGGTTGGACTGCAGGCACCTCCACTGAGCAAGCACGGAGAGGCTGACCTCAGAGCCGAGGGGATGCCAGACTCTCCCTGCTCTGACCACACATCAGGCTTTGCTCCTTTTAACAGCTGGATTATTCCCCTGCTTCGACCACAGAGCTGCAGTTCTTGATCATTCTGGTCTTTGAGTGGGGTAGGTTTTCCCCAGAAAAATCCCTTTCATCGTGACTGGCTGCAGACTTCTGCCCACCCTGTCCACTGTTAGTTCTGTTTCTTAAGTATCAGCTGAAACAGTAAAAAAAAGAATTCAAGGCAAGCCAAGAAAACGTAGTATGCAAATACAAATCCAGCAGAGAGACTGAACCTCAACCTGGACTTTCATCACACAGGGACAGGGGCTGCTGAGGCAAAGTCTCACAGGTGGATGTGATCTCTGGGAGGGTGCAGTGCAGGGCTGCATCCTTGGCACTGGAGGCTCCCCCACGCCCAGCCCAGGCCTCTTTGAAGCTTCATGCTTTGTTTTCTCTGGAAATACACTAGAAGTGACCTAACATGCTCCTGCTCCTTTGAGTTTAAGCAGCTTTTCTGGTCTTGCCATGTTAGGGAAAAAAAAGAGAGAAAGCAGCTTGGGTTTCTAGGCCGCTGAACACTTTTTGAGCTGTGTAGCCACGGTGGCTGTGGTGGGACTATCACCCTGGACCACATCCAAACTGGGACATTGCCAAGTGCCTGAGATCTGGAGAAATCTTTCAAAAATCCCTTCTTACATGGTGTCTCCCATGGGCCCATCACAAGCTGCTTTTCTTCTCAGCAAAAGCTGGCATTGGAAAGGGACTTTGTTTTTCCCGAGGTCAAGGAAACCACCGAGGGTCAAGTCTTCACCCTTGCCTGGGCACAGATCCCAGTGTGCCTGCCCACCCTCTGTCCCTGCTGCTCCCGTCCCTGTGGCTGGGTTAGGCAGTGGTAGAAAAGCCAAAGTTCATCTTACTCATGACTGGGAAAAGTGATGGCTTTTTTGTTTTGCTTAAACACCAGAAGCTGAATTGTGTTTTTGTGTTGCCAATGAAGAATCTCTCTGGGCAGCCAAGAAGTGCCTTGTGCCATACCTGTAGTGTGTTTGTACATCTAAAAGTCCCTCTAGGGAGCTGCTTTTCTTTTCAATGGAGCTTTTCTTTAAATGGTTATTAATCTCAACCAACAGATCTTTGTTCCTGTATATTTTCTCAAAGATACGAATGATAAATTTAAACCATGGGAAGGTGAGTTTCCTTGAACAGCTGGGACTGTGGCTACACTATATCTCCCCAGGATCCTGATGTGCATGTTGCCCACAGCCCTCCAAGCCTGATGGGTAAAGTCAGACACTGCCTTCATCTTTTTTGATGGGGGGAAGATGGGTTTTTCAATATGGGAAGTCCCTATCTCAAAGGTGGGGGGTCTCTCCCCTTTATCCCTATGATTCTTTTGCCCTGGAATGCAACGGAGCATGCTCATGTCTGGTCTACCTGCATTGCTGTCATTGCATTTGGGGCCAAAAAGATGAAAACCTAACCAAATACTGAACTTTCAGAAGCTGTGGAATATGTTGCACAAACCACAGAGAAACTTTGACCAAAAGTTTACTGCTTGTTGGGGTTTTTTTGCCTTTTTCTTTTTTTTTTTTTTTTCCCTTCCTAAGCCAGCTCTACTTTTCTCAATGTGAAATACAGGCAGATTTGCACCCTGGGTGCACACCTTCTGGGACTGATGAAATGGTGTTTGGGTGTTGATAGCAGTGTTTGAGTGAGCTGCTGGTCAGAGAAGTGAATGCTATTTACTATTTATGTTGAGTGTGTCTTTAAAAAAATGGGGAAGGTCACCAGAAGGCAAATGAGCAAAAGACTTTGTAGAGCCAACTGAAGACTGCGTGAATCTGATCTAGAGGTGAATGGTTCTGTGTGCGAACACTGTGAGCTAGGATATTTTAGCCGTTGTAGTTTTAACCTGCCTCTTTTCCTGTAGGAAAAGGCATCTTTGCCTTTTCTAGAGCTGAAACAAAATCAGATCCGTCCTCTGTCACAGTCCCGCTGAAGTCTATGAGCATCAGCATTCCCCAGGCTCACGAGGTACTTTCTGTGTGTATCCATCAAACATGCACAGAGCTGTGCCTCTGGGGAGATGGGGGAATGCTTTACAGGGGATGATGGATCTTCTTGTGGGATATTCAGATTTCTGTTGCCAGATAAAGTCTGCTCCCTGAGGATCACCTGATCACTCACAAATTGATCTGTTCTGAACATCTCCCCTAAAACTCCATAACCATTGGATTTTATAAGTCTTGGGAGGCACTAATTCTTTTACAGATACTGTAATGGCCATCAAAATGAGCAAAGTATCCTACTACGTGAATTGTGACCTGAGGATGGGGTTGAAAGGTGTCTGAAGGTTAGAGAAGGAAGAAGAGAACTTAAAAGTGGTGGAAATGCATAAGGATGTGTCATATTTTTATTTTTGTAAGTCTGATTCTCTAAGTGCTTGTAAAGTACTTTACTGTTGTATATGTGGTGATGCAGTAGCTCACAATATCCTTTTATTTTTGTATATTCCTTCCTCCACCATAATCCCTTTCTGTTCGACTCATAGAGAGTAATTTAAGAAGACAAAATTTATATATCGTAATAAAATGCTCAAACCCTCGTGCTGATGTATGCAGAGTTTCCTTCCTTATCCCTTTACGTGGTGCCTAATGCCCCTTTCCCATCCGGGGGAACGTCTCTGGTGTGTCCACCCCTTTCTGTGGATTTCAGCCCAGCTCCCTGTGCTTGGGTGGCTGTGGCACAGTCAGTCACTGCTGTGATGTGCAAACCCTGCTCTGCCGCGTCTGCCAGGGAAAGCTCAAAAGCTGAGGAGGAACTCAGAGGCAGCTTTACCCTTCAGGGTTTCCCTGGTTGGCAGTTTGACCATTTCTTAACCCTCAGTTTCCCTCTTCTGCTTCATCTCGTTCTACTCAGCTATGAGGCCTTGGTGTTCAATCTAGACAATCCTCTCCCAGCTTCTCCATGGCCCGTAAAGGGCAGGAAGAACCAACACAACGCTTATTTCATATCCAGGTATCCACATCCTAGTGCAGTACTGGAATCCCTCCTATGTCCCAGCTTCCCAAACCGTGACGGTGGACGAGCTGCAGCGGGGCTAAAACCCTGCCTGGCCACGAAGTGATTTTAAAGGCATTGCTGTGAGTGCCTCAGGCTCACCAGCCAGCCATTAGTAGAGCACTCCTTTGTCTTCCAAGACCCAAGATGTCTGCAGGGAGAATCTGACACTAATCCTTATGGAAAAATCATTGGATTTATAGGGATGAAGTCAATAGGCTTGGATGAAAACGGCTGTAAAACTCTAAGGAATGGAAAGGAGAAGCAAAGCCATGTTATGCAAGAAGCTTGCTTCAGCTGCAGGGTAAGTGCCCATGTCCTCATCCCAAGCTTTTGGACACAAATCATGGCTGAACTGCTCCTGTGATGAAGGATGGGAGACAAGCTCATGGCTAAGAACCTGAGGAAACACAACAACGTGGAGAAGGCAGGGATTGTGCAGGCTGGGTGAGTTCACTGGCTGACACCCAAATGCCAGATGAAGGACATGTGCATCCACTCCTGCTATTTAAATAAAACCATAAAATGTGAGTGCTGTCCAGTGAAGATTCCTGAGGTGGCAGCTAAATCCTCAGCAGCAAAAGCAGTATTAGATGCAGGATATGTGTTTTGGCAAGTGTGCTCAGATGAGCTAACCCCTAAGCTAGTGGCTTTTACTGTGCTAGTTGCATGTTGTAAATTTAAGCAGATGATGCTTGGTATTAGTTTTGCTCCTGGGATATTTCAGAGAGTAATTGCACATATCTCTGAGGGATTACAAGGTGCTGAAGTTATAATGGATGGACTTTGAATTTAAACTAGATGCCTTTAGGAACAGAAGGAAAGGTTTAGGCTGGTTTTACAGACAGCAAGAATGCTGACTATAAAATGCCAAAAGCCTCACCTAAAAGAATTTGCTGATTATGGGCAGCTACAAATTAAATAATAATAAAACTCCACATGCTGGGATCCCTATTCCACTCAACAAAGCAGAGCTGTAAGGAAACAATAGATGCCTTCATGAAATTTCATTCCACAGCTATTTACAGTCAACAAACAATGGAAAGATTTGCCAGAGAAAGAGCCTTACCTGATCCTGGAGCAGTAAAAACGTCCCCCTGCTGCCAAACCATGGCTCAAACTACCATGTGCAAGACCTTGGGCTGGGTGTTTGCTCCCCATCAGCAGATGGCAATGTCACAGCCTGGACCTGAAGAAGTGTCTTTGGAAGTTCTAGGCAATGCTGAGCCAGCTGGAGGTTAAATTGTCCTCAAAAACGTCATGAATCTGTTGCAATGAGAAGGAATCACCAGAAGCATGCCTGGAGTGATGGCCACCTACAGGAACTGTGTCTCCTTTGGCACAGGACACTGAACTGTCACTTAATCCATCTCTGTGGGGAGACTGGAATGGGAGACTGTCACAGCAGATACATCTCTGTCCCCTGAGCTGACCCTGTGGCTTCACAGCTGCCTCCCCCAGGAGCCATTCCAGGATGACTGAACCCACCTGTGATGCTTTAGATGCAGCTCTGTGACCTCCTCGTGTCCTGTGTCGCAGGTTCAGTGCCTCAGGGGGCACCTTGGCTTCAGCACTTGAGCCCCCAGGGTGGCTGCATGGGGCCTCTGGGTGCTTGGCGTGGTGGCAGGATGGTGACTTCCCAGGCTGGCACTGCCAGCTGCCCTCAGCAGTGTCCACCCAGCCACGGGATGTGGATCCAGTGCTGGTTTCCATCCCATTCTTGGGGGAGCAATTCCCACTGCGGAGGCAGCCCCTGCAAATACTCCATGGTCTGGCAGGAACGTGGCTTGGCCACGCGGGTTTGCCACCACACTGCCCATCCCCAGCTCTGTTTCTAAATCCCCTGGTCTGGTGGCACTGGAGAGGAGCAAGGACCTGCCCCAGGGCTGTGCATCTTCTGCCAAAGCACTGGGTCTCCTTCTGGCAACAAGCCCAGCCACAGCAGGGAAATTAATGCAGGAATGGCTTGTTCTCAAGCAGGATAAAGGGTCCTGGAATTACTTTTTTGGGGTGTAAGGAGGGAGTTTTATGAGCTCTATTTTCTGCTCCTAATAATGATACTGGATCTAAACAGTTCCACGCCTTGGAGGCCAAGACAGATGGGGAGTTCACATCTACGAGGATGAAAATGCTCATCCTGCCAAGCCTTTGATTCTCATCGTATCCTTCCTACCCTACAAACAGGCGGACAGCACATTTCTAGCATAAAAATATCCTCCTCTCCAGCTAACCACCTCCAGATTCCCTTCCTGAGCCTGTTCTGAGCCTGGTGATTAGACATTTCTATATACATAAACATTCAGATCATCTCCCCGAGGTTCTTCCTGTCTCACAAGCAAATCCTGAGACCAGCGGCTGTTTGCAGCTCCATGAAATACAAATGGGATCAGGGCTCCTTCCAGGCTGACTGCTGTGCTTGGGGCTCTCCATGCACCTCCTGGCTGCACGCTCCCTCACAGGACACCAAAATGCCCGTCACCTCCTTCCCCGGAGACCAAACTGCTCCAAACACCCCGTGCGTGGCTGCTGTTGATGGTGCCGAGGGACTGCGTAGACTGGGAAACACTTTGGACTGGGATGCAGCATGGGAGTGCCTGGGCATAGGCACACTGGCAGAGGGAAGGTGCAAAACCACGCCAAAACCCACACAAAGCAGCGGAGGAACGAACAACAGACGCACACGCGCGTGCAAACTGCATTCTCTTTGATGGAGGATTGTAGAAACATTACCTTCCCCTGGGGCTTTGCAGTGAAATAACCTGATTATTCATGAACTGGCCAGAATCATCAATCCCTCATTTATCATTTTCAACATAAATAACAAGGGCAAGAGAGGAACACACCAGCAATAAACTAGTTAGAGATGTAGTGTTGAAATCTGCCCGTATCCTTTAAATACGCCCCACTTACTGATAACAAAGAGGGATCCAGCCGACTCCTCGCCTGATTCCTGAGCGTTGGATTACAAAGGACACAAGCCAACACTCAGCTTTATGCGAGTGAAAGTCCATTTGGCGCTTGCGTGGGCGGCCAGCTAGGAAATGGCAGCAAATTTAAAAAAAACACATTTGTCTTGCTGACAAATGCCTCTAGGAAATAAAAGCCTTTGTATTCTTCTTTGACCTCTTCCACTCACAGATGGGTTTTGCTGTGCTTCCGACAGCGATTTTTTTTTAGCGCCTGCACTTCCAGAAAATTCATTTTATCTGCTGACGAGCACGGCTCAGAGAGGCCACGAGGCACAGCACTTTATGGGCCTGTTGTGGCCAAGGAGCATGGCCTTGGAGGGGCAGAGGTGGAGTTTTAACTTCAAGTCCACCTTCTAATGAGGCATTTTGGGATGGCAGCATCTCTTGGAGCATCCTTGGCTGGTTGAGCACCAGCTTTACCCTGAGATATACATTGACCCAGAGGAGAGAGCCGCGCAAGTCCCTCACCAGTATCTGGGAGGGGAGCTGAGCATCTTTCCAGTTCTAGTCTGAGCCTGTTTTCCAAGTGGAGTGAAGGTGGAGTGGAGCAGGGAATGGTGGAGCAGCCGCTGAGGCTCAGGGTGCTTTGCTGAGCACAGCTCTGCTCTGCCTCCAGGTCTGCCCTGAACTCTGCAGATGGGGCCCTTTCCGAGTCCTCCGGGACTTGTTCTGGCAGCGCCAGCCCCGCGTGTGAGCCCAGCCCTGGCTGAGGCACACTCTTAATGAGCCATGTGTTCTAAAGGCCTCCAGGCTTGGCACCGGCCGGCGGGGACCCCTTGGAGCCCGGCTCTGTTAAGGGGCAGCCCAGCTCAGCACTTTCTGGGAAAGCTTCCTTTGCCCTCCCCCTGCCACTCACTTCACTCCTCCAAGGGTCTCTCCTCTATGTGCACTCCGAAAGAAGTGGGGAGGGAAATCACAGTGTGTTTAAACACTGCCTAATGGTGAAAAATAACATCTGGAGAACAGCCTTGCCCTTCACAGAGTCCTCCACCTCCACGTCTCCCAACAGGGAACAGTTCCAGAAGGAACCCATCAGCTCAGCACTGGGGCCAACTCTCCCTGCGGGTGCCATTGGCCTGGGGACAGCAGCCACTGGCCAGGGGACAGCAGGTTCCCAAGAGCCCTGGAGAGGTGGGTGGCTGGCTAAAGCCACACTCACTGCTGGGAGATTTTAGAGAGTAAGGGAAGAGGCTGCTCCACAGCCTCAGGTCAGCGAGGGGTGACGCCTTGCCCATGCCTGTGCCTCCCATGCTGGCCCATCTCCCCCATTCCCCCAGGAAACGGGCACAGGAGAAACCTGCTTCATTCGAGCCTGTTTCCACAGAGGTTCTCCCAGCCAACATTAACACACTCTGCTTCACTTCCCAGCATGGCCCTGGGCAGAAAGCAACATCTGAACCTAATAAAAAGGCTGCCCTCCCCCTCAAAGAGACCCAAGAGCAACCTCTGCTATTTGGTTTCCAACCTCTGCTATTTGGTTTCTCCTTCACCAGTGGACGGAGGAGGCAGCTCCAGCTCAGGGGTTCTGGCTGGCCTGAAGGGAAGCAGGATGTTCTGGCAGCCCATATAGACTGGTAGCCTAAAAATGACTCCAACGGGGTGGGGTTAGATGGGTTTCAGTGCTAAGGAGCCAGTTGTGACTTCTCACTGGTGTACAGAGTTGGGGTATAAGGACTTGTTCTTCCCTTGGACAGAATGGTGCTCTTTTTCAATTACAAAAGCATGAAGGGTGGAGATGGCTCTAAGCCAAGGCCCAGGATTAACATCCCCATGGGGGAAGGCTTTGCTTTGGTCCAGCTGGAATGCAGATCCAGACCTGGCACCCATCTTCAGGCACACACCGAGCGGGTTCCTCGTGTCTGACCTCTGGCAGCTGCTTCGCTTTCTGGAAAGGGCTCAGGACAAAACAGCAGCAGAAAATACTCCTGGGTCTTGGGCAGAGCTGGGTCAGGATTTCACATCTGAAGTTTGGACTTTTGCAAACAAACACCCGAGTCAGTGGAGTCCAAACCTTCAGAATCCCTGTCTCACTGGAGCTGGTTTGGGGCCCATCAGGCTGCACCTGCTGACAGCTGCGCTGAGCAGTTTGAGGAACGTGTTGAATTAGGATGGAGTGTCTTCAACAGCAACCTCCTGGATGGTGCTGCTCAGCTTTTTGCTCTTCATGAAACCTTCCCTTCCTCCTGTGCCATTGCAGGCAGGAGAGGAGCCCCCAGAAGCTCCTGGCGCTGCCCCTCTCCCACAGGCACAACATCTTCCACAGATACTGACCTGCAGCCTTATGGAACAGCTGCCTGTGGGTGAGACCTCAGAACAACCTCCCCGGGACTCCTGCTGGCTCCACGGGTTTCCTCAGCATCCGCTCAGGAGCACTGGAGCTGCCATGGCAATTAATAATGACTAATTTAGATGCACCATCATCAGCATGGCCAGTGTGGTCAGCGTCTCCTATGCCCTAACTTACCTCAGCAAATACTGCAAGTTTTCTCCAAGCTGAACATGCATCTAGTCATCAAAGAGATTGCAAGTGACTAATAAATATGAAAAGAAGTCAGGGAACAGCAAAAATTTCTGGACCAAGATCAATCTTTACTGACAACTGCTGCTTTTCCTAAGCAAAAGTACCCTGCAGAGTTTAAAACAGCATCCGACTTCAAAGCAGACAGCTCTCCAGATGGAGCTTACCACCCCTGCAACACCCTGTGCTTCGTCAGGTTCCATGCGTTTACAGAGGGACAGTCGGATTATTTCCATAGAAGGGAAACACAGCGGCCTCTTCAAACCCAGGGACTCGAGCGATGTGTGAGCGATGCACTCCCCGCGATGCCGGTGGTGAAACTGATCTCTGGGCCGGCCTCCCAAGCACCACGGGCAGTTCTTTCTGCCTCCTCTCCTTTTACAAGGGCCAGCAAGAGGAAAGCCTCACCTGTCAGCTGTGTCTGCAGCTGAGATGGATGCGGTCCCTCCTTGGCAGGATCCGGACACCCTCCCGTACTGGAAAGCAGGATCCAGAAAGTGCTGTGTTTGCAGCACAAGGATTTCACCTTTCAACCCCGTTTCTGCACATTTCCAGTCCAGGGCATGCAGGCAGATGCTGTGCATTTCACAGGAGTGGCTTCGGTCACGCTGGTGCCACCACGGGAAGGGACCTGCAGCCCTGCAGGGTCTGGCAATGTCCCACTCGCTGGTGGCTGCCAAGGCTTCACCTCCCCAAGCCCCCCTGCATCCCTGTTAGGGGATTTCTCCACAGCTGGAGAACTGCGTGTCCATGGATTTCATTTCAGGAGCATTTCTGCAGAGCTGGCTGGTTTGTTTGTTGGTTTGTTTGCTTGTGCTGCAGGCCCCCAGCCCCTCTGAGCACTTGCCCTTCAGTAACACCAACACCAATCTCGGATCACTCCAGATACAACTGCTCCAACCTCCCGTCGGAGGCCAGTGATTTATTACCACTCTGCTGCCTGGAGTCCTGACAAATACTTTTTGGTAATTGCAGGAGGCCAAAAAATGAGAGGATAAATAAACCTGACAGTTAATTCAGCTGTTACTCACACTCGCATGCAGTGGCACTCATTCCCAAGTCTCTTACGAACCCAATTCTTCCCAGATGGCACAGAAGCCAGGCAGAGCTCAGCCAGCCTGGACACCTCTGCCTCTGCCCAACACGCTTCAGGGTCCCAGTGCTGGTAAGAGCCAGGCATCCCACCAAAAGCTGCTCTATTTTCCTTCCAAGTTACTTGCCAGCCTACCCCGTCTCATCTCCTGCCAAGATCAGCTCTTTAGCCCTCTGCATCATTATCACAGAGCATATATAATTTCACGGCAAATCACAAGGACTGATGAATGGCTATTTGGATTGCAGTTGTCAGGAGAGTATAAAACACTTCCTGCCATACAGAGCCCCGGAACAGTTACCAGCTCTCCTGGCCAAAGGCTCAGCTGGGGAGCCCCTGCTCTGCTGGGGCTGGTGTGTGAGGGCTGTGGGCCACCATCACGGGAGGGCACAGGGCTGGGTGCTACCAGCACAGGGGTGTGGTATTCTGGTGTGATTTGTATCCTTTTTTTTTTAAAAAAAATCTTGCCCTGCTCATCACTGGGCGCCCCAGCTGGACCTCACTCCCTTTCATCACCCACAGGGCACCTGCAGCCTCGGGTAGGTGCTGGCACCCAGAGAGTGTCCTGGGGTGCACCACAAGGACAGCCTCCACCTCGTGCCCTTTTCTCCCTGCTCTTGTCACTTAACCTGGCCTAGCTTAAAAAAAACCGCCAAAACTCTTCTTGTTTAAATTCTTTCCAAAAGAAAAAAGAAAAATCTCTAACCCTGGCTGAACACTGATTCGTTACCAGAAGGTCACAATGCTCCTGCACCTTCTCACGGGCTGTCCAGGGAAAAGGCATAAGGGATGTCTTTTATCTTCCCTTTCCCCTCAAAAACTCCTGTCTGCCACCCAAAATATGAGTGAATGTGGTTACTGACATCTTTTTATTGCTGGTTTTCAAAGCCATCTGCTTTTGTCCCATTTCATTTTCATCTCTTTATGTAAGAGCTCTGCAAGTAGACCTAAAGTTTTCCATCATTAAATTCTAAGTGTTGGCCTTGAATTCAGAGTTTTCCCACCTTCTGTTTCTTCAGCATCACTGTGAATTATTGACCAGGGAGACGGCTGTCAGCCCTTGTCAGCATTTAAACCCTGATGTGAGAGGTTGAACAGCCCAGCTCCTGTTTGTACTGGTTATTAACCTACTCTAATTGCCGTCAGAGTGGCAAAAGCCTTTCCATGAAGGTTTTTCAACAAAATCACTGGTCTCCAGAGATCTTTAGGCTGATTTTTAAGAGCCAGCAGTATCTGCCTAGTGCATCGCCACGGCAGCTGGTCGCTGGAGGAGTGCATGGAGACTGGAGGAGGCAGATTTGGTCAGTGTGGGCGCATACCTGGAGGGATTTCAGAGGGTGTCTCAGCAATCCAGATGATCTAGGGTGAATCTCAGCAGCATGGAGAAAGAAACCTTTTGGATGTCCCCTGGGCAGACAAACCAGTCAGGCAGTGCTGGCAGAAGGCAGGGGTACACCCTGGCTGAAATGCTCGTTGCTGTGCTCAGGAAAACATCATCTGTGTAAAATCCATTTCTGAGCCCCAGGAAAAGCAGCAGAAGGCCCCCAAACCTCCTACTAGCTAGTCAATGGACTAAATTCCAAACAGCCATCAATTAGTCCTCATGCCCAGACATCCCCCTCAGCTCAGTGAGGCCCCACTCATCGCTCCCCACCTCACACAACACCCCCCAGCAGTGGGAAGAGCTCCCCAACCTGTGGCATCACTGTGGGAGGGAGACTTGGGGACTCCCAGCTGAAGTCAACCACACCCCATGGGACAGGTGTTGGAGGTAAAGCAATTTAGACCCACAAATAGATATCAGGGCTTCTTAATTCGATTTCACTTCTTAATTAGGTCATTAGCCTCCCCCAAAATTTCCTGCAGCTCTGTGTCAATGAGACAAGGGTCTAGGGGTGCTCACTGTGCCCTCACACACGGAAAAACACCTGCTGCCACCACCCCTTGGTCCCCTCAGCCCATTTTACCCTGGACACCCCATCAGTGCCACCACAGGGGTCCCTTAACCCTCCCACCCCCTCGCCTGCAGCTGCCTCAGGGGCCCCGTGAGCAGCTCGTCCTGCCCTGGCTCACACACCCCCACATGCAGGAGCTGCTTTCTGCTGCCAAATAAGTTTGGGGTTGGGTTGGTTTGTTTGCTTTTTTATTATTTAACCAGCACGGCAGTGGTCGCCCACTGTCCCCCACCGCTCGCTGGTGGGCACGCCGAGCACAGTAACAGTGAACAAACCCGCCACCTTTAGCAGAAGAACCCCCTCCCCTCTGGAGCAAGCTGTGGAATTATTTACACCTGGTGGTCTCTGCACAGCCCCCGCTGTCGTACAAGTCCCTCCACAGCAGCTGTGCACAGGCTGGGTACACACAGAGAGATTCCCCCCGTACAGTTCAAGCGATAAATTGTCCAGTGGTTGGTTTGCGTTTGTACAAGTTACAAAGTTGGTGAACATTAAGTTTAAACTTGGGGTTTTGGAATAGTTTAATGTGAGTTTCTCCTGGATTGCACAACCGCAGCCAACGGCACAAGGGAGGTGCTGTCGGACCCTGCTGTGAGATTTTGGGGTGCTTGGGGATGCCTCGGTGGGGAGAACAAGGGCCAGAGGGGGAAGCACCACAACCTACAGGAGCAGCAGCTCCTCCTTTCCCAAAACCACACTCCCGAGTCCACATCTGAGCAGGTAAAGCTGGGCCATCCCTCTGCAGCCTCCCAGCTCCAGGCTGGTTCCCCACCAAGCCCCTGTGGGCCTCGTGCCCGCACACTGCCAGCTTGTTGATTTGACACAAATTAATTAACCCGCAGCAGGAGGATGCTCTGCTCCTGCACCCCAGCAAGGGGGCTCAGAGCTCCCCAGTGGGAGCTGCTGCTGCTCTGTGTGCTCCCTTCAGAGCCCCTCCCTCCCTGTCCCTGCTGCTGCCAGGGGGCTCTGGGTGGGAATGGGGTGTGTGTGTGGGGGACCCAACAGTGGAGACACAGCAGGACGGAGAGTGCCAAAACCAAGCACTGCTGTGGCCAAGTGTGGGGCTGAGCTCTCAACAAGGGGGCTCCCCAAGAGTAGGATCCCACTGGAGCAAAACCCACCTGTCCTGGCCTCAGCCGGTCTCCTGCATCCCTGGGCTGCTCCCCCAGCCTAGGGCAGGCAGGATGGGGATGCACGGCCCCGCCAGGGCCGGAGCTCCTGCACACAGCTGGGAACACCAGCAGTGTTGTCATGTTCCACCGTTCAGGAACAATCCCGAAGGATCCCACTGGGCAGGGGGTGAGGCTGCTGGAGCCCTGCAGCATCTCGGTGTCACCAGTGTCTCTCCAGCACCTTCACATCCTCCCAGCCCATGGCACCATCCCCTCCTGCACACACTGCCCTGCCCAACCATCCATCCAGCAGCACTGAGCCACAAACCCCCTAAGGCCTGAAACAACCTCACCAACACCTCAGAACTCTTCTGCCACGCTCACGGCACAGCCTCAGGTGCTGCTGTGCTTCGGGCTCCTGGCCAGCCCCAGCCCCTCACCTCGCATACACAGAAAACAGTGGAAGTGAGAGGAGGAGAGAACCACGGCTCCGGGGCTGGCACTGAAGGGTGGGACAGGCTCTTCTCTCTCCACCCCACGGCTCTGGGTGCTGGCCATGCTGCTGGTGAACGCTGCCCACAGCTAACGGGGAGTGCAACCCAACCCTGCCGCAGCTGGGCAGAGAGAAGGTGGCTCTGCAGCTCCTGGCTGGAGCCCGTGGCCCTTCCTGATGCCCCAGCACGTGGCTGCAGGGTTGGCACGGGATGCCCACACGCCGAGGGGCCGGAATGCCACCCCAGTACCTCCATCCCTGGTGTGCTGCAGTACCACTGGTGAGAGCAGCTGCGGCAAAGCCCCGAAGGCAGCAGCTCCATCACCCTTCTGTCGCCCCTCTGGCCACGTCTCAGCCCTCACTGGGTCACTGGCAGGGTCTCTGAGGCCACTCTGCAGCTCTGCAGCCACCTTCCACCGGCACGCAGCGCCTTCCGGGACATCTGGAGACACCAAGCAGCACACAGTATTGCTACTGTGCCAAGTGGGAACTTTATTCTTTGTTGTGGTTGGGGTTTTTTTTGCTATTTTTTCCAAATCAGCTAAGGAGGCGGCTTTGAAGATGGGTCAGATTTGGATAATTCTTTTTTTCCCAGCAAAATCTGCAACATTTTAATAGTGTTTTGCCCAGACATCAGCTCTGTGAGTTTGTACAGCTCAGAGCCACGGAGACACCAGCAGCAACAACCTGGGAATGGAAAGACTTTCCACATCGCTTGTGCATTGTCTCGGATTTTTTTTTCTTTAAAAAAAAAAAAATAAAAGCACAACAGAAAAGACACAAACATTGATGAACATTTAAAAACCTGTACATTGTAAAAAAACAAAACAAAAAATAAAACCCAACAGGAAAAAAAAAAAAACAAACCAAAAAAACAAACCCCAAACAAACAACAAACACCATCATTCTCTTGCTTTGAAATCAGAATCAACCTGGGAACGTTGCAGGGGGAAAAGAAAGATCCATGGGGAAGGTGACGGCGCCGGCCGCGCCGCTGAGCCCGCGGGGCTGCCGGAGGCTGCGGGGCCGGGCCGGGCTGGGGCTCCTCTAGAGTATAGAATGCAAAGCATTTAATACTTTTTTTTTTTCCTCCGTTTGTTTTCCCCCCAGAGCGAGAAAGCAGAAGTGAATGAAAAAAAGTCTAATATTTTTGTTCTTTAACCATGTAACTGCAGATATGAGCCAACATCATGGAATGAAAAAAATAATGTAAAGTAGAGCATTCGTGTGTATCACAAAAATACAATAAAAACTTTTTTTAAACTTTTTTTTCCTTTTTTTTTTTTTTTAAAGTTTCCTGTGAACTCCCTGCCACGCTGGCCTCCTGCCCACTCTGCCCCTGCCCTGGCCAGCTCGGAGGGCTCTGGAGAATCAACGTCTACAACCAGCAAAGGTGTGTGTAATGGGGGGCCCTGCAACCATGGCAAGATTTTTGTTTGGTTTTTTTGTTTTTTTTTTAAACTAAGTACATACATTCTCCTGGCTCCCAGATAACTTTGATGGATCATTGTTACCCTCTTTTTTTTTTTTTTCAACCCTTCCATACAATGGACAAATGCATCAAAGCCTGCGTGTAAGAACAGAACCTCTTTTACAGCATGTAATACTGTGTTTTGTTTAAGTCCTTCCTTGCGTAAAATATTGACATAATTCACTGAAGGTATCAAAAATATACCCTGTAGACCAATACAATTTACAATTGCCTTTTCTCACCATTCAGAAAACAATGCACTTAAAGCAAGCGGGCCCCTCGGTGGGCAGCACGTGAGCCGGCCCGGGGACATCCCTGCCCGCTCCGAGCGACCCGGGATTGCTTCCATCGAAGGGACCAAGACTTTTTGTGGTTTTTTACCAAACAGCTCTTCACTCCCTCCCCTGCCCGCTCTTCCCAGCCATGTTTGAAGCGTGTCGTCGCGGGGCTGATACGTCTTGTGACACGAGGACGCCGGGCAAGCAGCCCTCGGATCGGCCAGGGAACCGACCCGGGGCGTTCCGTCCTGTTTCGCTTCTCAACCGGTTTTTTTTTTTCTTTTTTAATCTTTTCTTTAACCCGCTCAAGGTTTTGCAATTCTGAGGCACATCCCCATGGCCGGGCGCCGGGGAGCATCCCACCGCCCGCTGCCGACTCCGCAGGAGCATCCCGCAGCCGCATCCCGCAGC
>WEIT01015590.1:211471-270910 GCA_013389985.1 Dryoscopus gambensis | reverse complement strand
GTCGAACCTGCGCGGGAGGAGGAGGAAGCAGAGTCAGTACCGGCGGCGGCCGCTCCCCCGAGGCCTCCCCGCGGCCCTGCGAGGCTGGCACGGCCACGCCGGGGACCCGTGCCCGTCCCCGTGCCCGTCCCCTCGAGCCCTACCTGCGGACGACGGCCGGTCCTCCCAGACGCGGTTGGTGAGCGGAGTCCTGCGGTTGCAGTCCCCCTCCGAGTGCACCGAGGAGACGGAGGGCGGCCGCTCGCCCGAGGACAGACCCGGCGCCGGGGACTTGGCCTTGCGGCTGTTGGGTCTGGCAGCGATCTTTGGCTTCCCCCCTCCTCCTGCGAAGAGAAGCAGCCGCTCGTCACCCGGCTCGTTGTGACAGGGGTCAGCGGCTCGGGGAGGGGGGGCGGGGTGCCCGCGCTTCCCTTTTTTNTTTTTAGGAGCTTTGCAAAAATGGCTCGTGGCAGGAGCAAAGCTCACCCCGGGGCCGACGGCGGCGCGGCGGGGAGTGGTGATGGGGCAGGTGGGTGCAGCGGCTGGAGGAGGGTTTCTGCCCCGTCCTGGGCTGCTCCGCTTTGTGGGTTGATGCCACCAAGGGTCCCGTGGAGGGACCAGGGGCAGGAGCAGCCACGCGGCTTTGGCCGATTCCCTGCAGGATCTGCTCCTGAGCCCGCTCGTGGGTCACGAATGGAGCTCCATGGGCCGCCCCACAGGCACAGGCACAGCTGGCAGTGACCCCCCAGGAGCTGCGTGGGCGCTGGAGCCCTGAGCACATTCCCCATTCCCATGGTCTACATGGCCAGGATGCTCTTTCATCCCTCCTTACAGCAGAATCCCTGGGGATGTGTAGCTAGTTTCTAAAAAGGTTTGAAGCTGCAAGGGCCTCTGTCGGGCAGGTGAGCCCAGATAAACGAGGGGGAGCTCCCCAAGGGGGAGGGATAGATGGGCTCTGCATCCCTCCGCACCTGCCCAGCAGCAGGCAGTCCCCACCAGGCATGGCGAGGCACGGCTGGAAGAAGCTGCTGGTTTCATGCAGGAACCAGGAGAGCTTTTCTGCAAAAAGCTTTGGAGTGCCTGGTGTTCACTGACCCAGAGCGGGCTGTGAGCTGATGTGGAGGAAGGAGCACGTGTGCACCCAGGATCTACTCCCGAGCCAGGGGCTCTGTGCCTGGATTCCCGAGGGTGATCCCTGGCAGTGGTGCCATGCTCTGTGCAGGGCACTCGCATGAGGCGCTCTGCCCTTGGCAGGTGTGTGGGGGGCAAATGCTCCCCCCATCCATGCCTGGTCCTCCTCCTCCTTCCCTTTCCTAACTGGGGATCTGCACAGCCACCCTCTCATCTCTGCTCAAGTCTCCCCAAAGCTGAGCAGACCCTGCCATGGAGCAGCTCAGCCCCAGCTCTCCTCTCTTATCATCCCCCATATATCACTTTTAGCTCCCTTACAATCTCCCTCTTGCTCTGGGCACTCCCAGATCCCATTCCCCCATCCCATGCTGGATTCTGCCCCGACACCCCCAGGGACTGGAGTGGGGAGGGAAATGCCACCCTGCTCTGTGCCCTCCACACCAGCCCTTCTCAGCACCTTCCCCTGTTTTGGGAGCAGCGATCCCACTGGGGGTTTACAGACAGTTGGGGCTGGCTATTTTAGTTTATGCCTTTGATTTTTTGGGTGGGAGGGTTTTCCACCCCCATAAACCTTTCCATTGTGTAAAAAAAAAATAGGAAAAGGAGATATTAAAAACCAACAAACAGGGAAAGGAGCAAGTCAGTGGTTTAGAGAAAGCAACAGCACCTTTGGAGACTATTAAATTAACATCAAACAGGATTAATCAGCGGATCCACAAAGCTCAAAGCTGGGGGAGGGAGGGGAGAAAAGAAAACCAAAATGAACAAAAACGGGGAGGGGACGCGTAAATCCCCCCGGTAAATGGGGAGATAAAAAGGCTGAGAATTAATAACACAGAGAGAGTGAAGGTGGAGAGGGCTGCAGACCTGGCAAGGAGCGCACGTCCTCGTTTCGTCCATCAGCAGGAGTTATGGGCATAGCAGCGGGCAGGCTTGCACTGGCATTCAGAGAGTTAAAAGCATTGGCACTGAGAGGTGAGCGCTCTTCCCACTGCTCGTCATATTTACCCATTAGGGCTTTCCTAATTATTGCCTCCAACCCCATGTTGGTACTGGAATTCTCTTGGACCGACTGGCTCCTACAACTGATTAGCCCTGGGAGATACGGGAGAGGGAGGAGAGAGGGGACGGGAGATGGGGGGGAGCCAAATGAGAAGAAAGATGGGGGGGACGGGGAAGGGGGGAGAAAGGAGACAAGGGAGAAGGGAAGAAACAAACAGTCAGCACATTCTCGCAAAGCAACAAACTTTGTCATCTTGTTCTTTAAAGCGCTGCAGTGCACCCGTCCTCCTCCTCCTCCCGCTCCATCCCGCCCCGGGGCTCGGCGGGGGCTGGCGGTGGGACGGATGGGGCTCACTCTGGGGTCTGGGTTTTGGGAGGGTTCCCCGGGGCCAGGGGCTGCGGACAAGGGTTTGTCACCGAGCCGCAGGGAGCATCTCCAAGGAGCAGGGGGTGTGCTCCCAACCCAGCCAGGTCAGCACGGGGGCAGGAGGAGTCACTGGATGTGGGGTCATTGGGGTCCATAGGCACACGTAGCAACAGTCAGTGTGCCAGGAATTTGGAGGCCAGGGCGGTTTCCCATAAAGGAAGTCAGGGATGGAAGAAGGAGTGCCCCACAAAAACACCTGATGAGAAAGAAGTGCCTGGATTTGGCTCTGGGGTGAGAGGATACGAGCAGCCCCCAGAGCTGCCCGTGTGGGAGAGGGGAGTGTCCTGTTGTCCCTCCTCGAGCTCTCTGCAAGCCCCCTGCCCACTGCCCCAGCCCCCTTTCCCCCCAGGCCGGGGTTCCCACGGGGACCAGGGCCCCCCGGGCTGAGTGGGACAGGATGCAGAGGCGAAGTGCCCGCGTGGTTGTGAGTCTCAAGCCATGCAGTTATGGAGCAGCACCGCACAGGGACCAGAGGCTCAGCCACGCCACCGTCATTCCCGGGGTGGCAGCTACAGGGAACAAGCAAGGGCAAAATACAGACACGAAACTGCCAGGCCCCCCCGCCGACCCCGTCCTGGGGTGTTTGTTCTGGGATCGCTGCCCCTCTGCTTGGAAAGGGACAGATCCCAGGTTCCCGTAAACCTGGTTTGAACATTTGTCTTGCTGTGAACATGCAGGGTCTTCCCTGGCTCCCTCTAGCCAAAACTGACCCTCAAATCTCAGGTCGCACCTGGCTCCACCTGCTCACCCTGGCAGCTGATGCCAGCTCACTCCTCCCAAACTCATTTCCACTGGCGAGCAGTCCACTGGCCACACCACTGGCCCTGCCACTGCACCAAGCCCCTGCCCACAGCACCCCCTGCCCTTGGCTGTGGGAAAACTGCTGTTGTCCTGCTTAAAACTAACAACCTGAAGGCATTCCTGCTGTAGGAGACCACGAACCCCTAATTAATTCAGTACCAATTAGTATTCCTCAGTGGGGATTTGCTCCATTCATTGTGAGCCCACCCGGACACATCGCAGGTGGCAACAGTGTGACAGCTTCCCACTGTCCTTCCCCCTGGGACTGGTCGTGGGCCTGAGCACTCCTCCAGCTCCCAAGAAACACCTCCTCCTGCCCCAGGACCCTCTTCTCCCTTCTGGTCCTCAGCATCACCACTTTGCCCCACACAGGGTGCTGCTCTTGCCCCAGCTTGCAGCTGGCTCCTGCCTCCTGCCCCGCCCGCAGCGACACAGACCCCACTGCCCACCCTCACACTCCCCTTTGCCACTGCCCTCCCACCCACCCACAGGTGACCACAAGGTCTCAGCAAGAGCAGGGTGCTCTCTCCAGGTGTGAGGTCCACCTTGCTAAGATGGTTTAACCCTCTGATGGCAACAGATGGCCAACCCTTGCTTGACCTTTAACCTCTCCTCAAACTCTGCCAGGCTTTCCAAGGAATTACACCGCCCTGTCTCCAACCCAACAGCAGGGAGTTACGGTGTGTCCTGAGGCCTCTGCCTCCCAGCAACTGTTACACTTGGTCTTAAGGGAAAACAAAATAGGAGATGCTTAAATCTCCCAAGCCTCCTGCTCTCCATAGCTGTCAGCCCTGTGGGGAACGAGGTACAGGTATGTGGGGAGTTACCTGCTCCGGTAATCGCTGGCATGTTGAAAATCTCTGTCCCAGGCTGCCCCACATCTGGAGAAAAACAAAGAAGCTCTTCAGTACGGAGAGAGCACAGGCGGGTTAGCGGCAGGGAGGACCTGCCATGGCAGCCGTGACAAGATCCCCATCTCTCTGCCATGGCACTCCCAACTGCTGGGAGCAGCCCAGCTCCCCAGGCACAGGGCTGGGTCTGTGGGTGCTGGCTGGGACCAGCAATAACTCCCAGTGCCTTTGGGAGATCCACAGTGGGCACCGTCACCAGGTGGGAAAGGGCAAAGAAGCAGAGCCCAGAAAGCCAGGGCAATGTCTCTGTGCTCAGCGCTGGCCTCCCTCCCTTCCTCCCTCCTGCCCTTGGGATTACAAGCTCCATGAGGCCAAACCCTCTCTCCTGCCTACGGGATTTTCAAAGACTCAGTGCCCCCTATGCATGGAGCAGGTCTGGGCAATGGAGAGGGCGAGGAGGAGGAGAAGAAATGTTAAATCAATATTTTCCCTCTTAGCTGAGCTGTTTGACTTGGATATTGCTTTCCTTAGAATAACAAAAATTCTCATCACATAAGAGGTGTATCCAATTTCTATATATTTTTTCTTGATAAGGGAAAGTGTGGAAGGTCAGGGGGTTCAGCCACATGTCCCCAAAGGGGCATAACAATACTGTTGGCTCATGGTAACATCATCCAGGAGACGAGACAGCTCGGTCCCTCTTATCCGATGCAGCTGTTGTAAGATGGATTCAAATTGAATTAGTATTGACTGTATAATGCTGGGCTAAATTAAATTATGATCCTATCTACTCTATTAGCGGTTAATGAATGAACGGGCTGAATTTCTAATCTGAGCCAGCCTGGTTAGTTTTACAGAGCTGCACCAATATTGATGTAGGGCTTAAAGTAAGGCTGGGGGGAGATGCATCTCAAGGAGGAAGGATTCAGCTTGGCTGGCCAGTCATTAAAATATCAATTGCTCTTAAGTCTCCTCCATGCTCAGCTCATTATTTCCTTCCTACTGAGGTTATCTGGTGAGGGTGGGATTGACAGCCTCAGAGCACAGGGACCGGGGTGGGAAGTCTCCCATTGCCTCCCCAGATGCACACAGTCACTGCTGGCACCAGTACAGAGCATTCTAGGAAACATTTGGATCTTGTACTTCATAGAATCACAGAATATTCTGAGCTGGAAGGGACCCACAAGGACCATCGAGTCTGGCTTCAGTGCAGACAGAGCTGGCTGGGAGCTCCCAGCCCTTTAGCACAGCAGCACCCATTCCCAAGTCTCCTTTGCTTCATGTGTCCTCGAGGCTTTTCCTCCCCTGGTGCCCTGCATTCGCCTCCCCACAGGTTCTTACTGTACTCCGTCTCGTTTTTGTTGGTCGTGCTGAGCTTCTTGATGATCTCCTGTTTCTTGGACTTCACCATGGCAGAGTTGCTCTCAGTCAGCTTGCTGAAGAAAGCTGGACGCTGAGTGTTGTTTCCTGGGGACTTGGACCCCATCCTGCAGAGCAGAAGACCATTGGAAACCTCTGAAACTCCACTGTACAAAGTCCTGCCTAAAGAGCCTCTTCCCTCAGTGCAGCTGCTCAGGATCAGGCTGGGAGCTCCTGGGATACTCAGCATCTCCAACCTGTCTCCCTATCCCAATGATAAATGTACCCCATGGTATTGGAAAGCTGCTACAAATACGGTATCCTGGGATGGGACACTGCCTTGGGCAGCAAGGAAAGCAGCCTGGGCCGGGCCTGGATGGCACATCCCCATCCCCAGCTGCCCCCAGCACCCTCTCCCGGGCCGTACCTCTGGTCCATGGGCTCTCCCTCGCGGAACAGGACGGGGTACGGGGCGCCCTTGGCGTGCTCTGCTTCTCCCACGCCGTCTGGTGGAGACACCGGCTCGATGCAGCTGTCGGGGCCCCCGGCCGCCGCCTTGCCCTGCTCCGGGGACCTGGGCAGCAAAGGGGAGATGCCGTCGGCTCACTGCGCCAGCCCCGGCCCTGTGCAGCAGCTCGGGGGTGGGAGGGGAGCAGGACTCCCGGTGCTTTTCAGCACGGGCTGGAGGAAGAGCGCGGTTTGGGCAGGCAGAGCTGGGCTGAGCCGAGCCCTGGGTCTGATCCCCTGGCAGGGGGGACAGCTGAGCCACCCCAAACGCAGCAGCCCAGGAGGGACCTGCTGGTGGCAGGGACACGTGGATCCCCGTGGAGAGCTGTGACATTAACCTTTTGGGGACACCGCTTCTGATTCTCAGTATTTGTGAACACAGCAGAGGCAGTGCCCGCCACCTCCCGTCCTCCTTGTCAGGGCCACGCAGGAGCTGGGTGGCTGCAGGAGGGGGCCTGGAGCCGGGGCAGCTTGGAGAGGATCAATACTGGCCCCTGATGCCTGCCCGTGGCCAGAGCCTGGGAGACAGCCAGGCTCGAGTCTGCGAGGAATTCCTCATGGTGAGTTCTGGGAATTTACGTCTTTGTTCTTTCTGTGGTTTCTCTTTTTCCCCTAGTTTTTTTCACCACTGGGTGGTCAGGGCTGGGCTCTTTTCCTTCATGTTATAAAGCCAATTCTAGGACCAGGCAGAGCTGGGAAGAATAATCCCATTTACTGACAAGGCACCACTGATTCCTGGATACATCCAGGTGGGTGTTTGGGTGGGAAGACAGACCCATTTTTTAATTCCATACAACAGTAATCAGACCTGCCTTGTAGCAGCACAGGGCTTTGAAAGTGACTTTAAAACAAATATAGGTGGTGCCTGAAACGAACAATTGCAGTTGTCAGGGCACCTGTGTCTAATAAACTTCTTATTCACTGAGAAAGATGCAGATAAAATTAGCTTTGAACCAATGGAAAACATGTTGCTTCAGGTTTTTTGGAATAATTTGTGGTCAGGGACTGAGAACAGTGACAGGACAAGAGGCAACACGCGCAAGCAAAACACATCAAATTCCATCCTAACACAAAAAGACCCATTTTTCCTGCGAGAGTGCTGAAATGCTAGGACAGATTGGCCGGAAAGGTGTTGTCTCCATCAGTGGAGAGATTCTGAACCCAACTGGCCATGACCCAGGACAACTTGCTCAAGAGGTCACTGCTGGGCTGGATGATCTTGAAAGATCCCTTCCCACCTAAACTATCCTGTGACACCGGCCAGACTGGGATGGGAATGATGCGTGGACTCTAAGGAGGTCTAAAGAGCATCTCTAGGACAACAGGGACAGCAAGAGGCACCATCCCAGGAGAAAGATGCCCAGATCAGAAAGGAGTTGGGCTGTGTAAGCAGGGAATACGCCCAGCACCAAGCTGGGGAGAGCAATGCCCAACTCCAGCCTGCCCCATGCACCCCCTCACCACGGTGCCAGGCAGCCAAGGGCACCTGCCTGACTTCCCCTGAGCCACCTGGGTGCATCTGAGCTCAGACTGGCACGAGCCCACCTGTGCCAACCTGGGCTGGCCTCTGAGCTCACCTTTTGCCCCCTTCGTTCTGCGGGGAGATGCGCGAGGCCGCGGCGTGCTCCTGCTGCTGCAGGTAGGCCTCGCTGGGCGTGCGGCGCAGGTCCAGCACCGGGCACGCCGCGCCGGGGAACGAATACACCGGGGCCTGGATGTGGGAGTTGAGCTGCTGCGGGTGGTGGCGCGTGTAGTCCTGCGTGATGACCTCCTGGGGAAGAAACCCGAGTCAGAAACGGAGCTGGTTTCGACCTTTGCCCTGCTGGGCCCAACTAAGAGGGTGAGCAGGAGGGAAATAGGCTGGTTTGGACCCGCAGATGGAAATGCTGCCTCCTGTCTGCAACAGCTCTTGTGACGGCCTTCTTGGGGACACAAATACCCGGGCTGAACACCCCTGATGCCCCCTGCTCTCCAGGCCCCAGCTAGAGGAGTTGAGGTCTCTAGCATCACTCCGAGCCCATCCCCACCACACACATTTCACTGAGCTTTTCCCTCTTCCCTGGAGCCCCAGCAGGAGGGTGAGGGGGGTGAATGAGGTTAGTTAGTTACACTGATGTGCTGGGCCAGCGTGACCACCCGCTGGTTCATGCCCTTGATGCTCTGGCTGGACTGCAGGGGCTGGCACTGGGGGCCGTCGGGCTGCCGCAGGTGCTGCAGGTGGGCGGCTTCGGGAGCCGAGGCCTTCAGCGAGCCTGGGGGGCACCAAGAGGAGAGAAGGAATGAGATGACATCTGTGTCCCCTTCCTTGAACGCCATCCCAACACTGGAGCACGGTCAGCTTGGGCTCTCCCGCACCAGCCCCTGTTCTCACCTTGCTGCTTCTGCCTCAGGTCATGCTCCCCATGCCCCTTCTCCGTGTCCTGCAGCAGCTTGGCCCCTTTCTCATGGGACAGGCTGGGGGAGCTCACGGGACTCACTGCTTCCATCCGCTCGGGGCTGTAGCCTCCATGATAGCCTGAGGAAACGGAAGAGAGTTAAAAAAGGAGCTCACTTAGCTTTTCCCCAGCACTGCTGCACCATCGCTTGTGGGTAGAGTCACATGTTCAGCAAAGTGGGGGAAAAAAGATGAAGAAAGGCCTGGCAGGTCACACTGCAGGGCCACCTCCAATGTTCAGCTGTGGTGATGGCTGCTGGGAAGAGGTGATGTCTCACTCCTGCAGAGCTGGACACTCAGCAGCTCTCGGTGACAGCGTGAGAGCCAGGGACCAAGTCCGACCTCTGCAGGTTCGCAACTTGTTCCTCCATTTTCTCCACCCACTGCAATCCCCACTATGCCCAGAGGGACAGTGATGCCCACAGAGAGTGGAGGTGGCTGCACAAGAGGTCTCCAAGTGCATTACAAAGCAAAGCCCAAAGCCCAGCACGGCCAGGACCAGGGACTTGAAAACTGGATGGGAGGCCCTGGAGAGCCCAGATACCCCTCCAGAGACAGCGGACTCACAAACCGCAGGGTTTTGACCGCAAAATTGACCATTCTCTGCATCTTAATGCGTTTCATAGACTCATAGAACCCTTTAGGCTGGAAAGATCTCTAAGCTCATTGAGTCCAACCACAAACCTACCACTGACAAGTCCACCAAGTCGTCTCCATCCTTGGGTTATGGGAAGGGGAGTGGGGCAGAAACTCGCGGCGCGGATGGCCAAGGCAGATGCTACAACTTGAAGATGGGGTCCCACCAAATCCCCACAGGCTGCTCGCTGCTTCTGCATGCTGGTGGGAGCCTGGATGAATGCTCCGGGTGAAGGTTGGTCCCATCAAGAATGACCCAGACCTTGAAATCCATCCCCCTCCCTGCACTTTCCACTGGAATAACTAATCCCAGCGCTTTTGCGTCTTACACAAGATCCCTGTTAGGTGGTTCTTGTGGTCTGCCCTGGAAAACAGCTGCTGAGCACAGCTGGGCTGAGTGATCCCAGGACAGCCGTGTCCATGGTGCCCACCTTGGGCAGCATCCAGCACCAGGACCCTGAGTGAGGTCACCCTGAGCACAGGGACCCCATCCAAGCTGAGACCCACAAAGCCCTCTGAGAGCCTGCAGCTCATGATCAGGGAGGTGTTTGTCTGATGGTCAGCAGCCATGTCACGCTCACAATCCCAGTTCTCCGCTTTGCTCGTTTGATTTATTATCCACAACTGCTCCTTACAGACTGCCTGAGAATTTCTAAGGATGGGAAAATGGGAATTAGCAAATGGCTATTGTCTGTAAAAAGCATTACCAGGAACTGGACAACATTTGCAAAACAGGACTTGGCAACGGGAAAAACTAAAAGAGGGTGGGAGAAGGGAAGATCCTTAAAACACACAAAAATAAAAAAGTCTGGAATAACACAACTGCCAGGAAGCAGAGGGACAAGCACGCTTGGGGAGCTGATGGGGCCGATATCCAAAACGTTCAACTAAAAATAAAAAATAATGAAATAAAGTGGGTGTCAGGCCACAGCTCTCTCAGCTCTGCCCTCCAATTTCTGACCATGGCTAGTGCAGTCGTTACCCAGCGAGCCTCTTTCTTGCTGCCTCTTATCGCAAGACATTTGGCACGTGATAATCATATCTATGGAGTCGGCTGCTGCCATGGTGGGCTTACCGAGTGCTCGGAGCTCCTGTTCCTGCATGGAAAAGCGTTTACTTTGACTCTTTTCTCTACTGTGCTGCTCGGAGCCTGAGGCTGCGTGCTGCTGGTCCAGAGGGTGGTGGTGCTGCTGGCTTTTCCCCTGTCCTCTGCCATAGTGATGAGAAGAACCAGGTCCGGAGGCGGGCAAAGGTCTTGACTCCACGGCTTTGACGGGCGAAGGCGACTGTTCGAGGTTGGCCCCACTGGGCAGCTTTGAGGTGTAGACGTTGTTGTCAGCCTGGGCTCGTTCCGTCTTGGCTTCCCGCACCCTCGAGGCCTCTTTCTGCAGGATGGCCGGGTCCAGCGGGGCCGCGTAGCCGTCGGCCGCGCTGAGGGAGGAGCGCAGGGTGGAGGCCGAGGGGAAGGCGGCAGAGCGGATCGGTGACGTGGTAGTGGTGGAGGAGGATCTGGAAGGAAATGAAGACAAGGCCAAGGTGAGAGAAGCACATGGAGAAAGGGAATGCTGTTACCAGAGCCTCAGTGCTCAGCCTTGCCTGGCCGAGCTCCTTCCAGGCCTCCTGAGCGTATGGTTGGCCCATGCAGGGCCAGTGAGGAGCTTGGATGGAGCCTCTACCATGGTAACTGGCCACAGGGTATTGGGCCTGAATGCATTGACTGGAGAACGTAAAACCCACGGACAGGTCCCAGAGACCTTGGTAACTCTACCACCGGGCAATCTTCAGCAAGAGGAGCAATACCCGTACTTGGGTTCAGGCACACTCCTACTTTTTTTCCTGGTAGCAGGAAAAGCCACCAGGGAAAGCAAAAGAATTAGGGCACCAAAATGCGCCTTTCCCCATCTCAACTTCACTGGAAATCCCAATCCTGTTCCCACTGAGAATGAAGGGAAAACAACTCTCACTCCTTCCTCTCAGAGGTGCTCATTAATTAAGTGCTGGTGCAGGCATCCAGGCAAGCACTGGGAACCTTGGAGGGGGGAACATACCGCAGGACGGAAGGGGTGGGGGTCTCCGAGGAGATGATCTTCATGCTCGTGTTGTGGAGCACGCTGGGGCGCTGCTGGATGGTCTCGTGGGTGCGGGGTGAGACGGGAGAGTGCTGGTGGCTGTGGGAGTGGGAGGACGAACGGCTGCTGGACTGCTCTGTACCTGGGGAGAGCACAAGGAAGGGCTTCTTTAGTTCTTTGTCCAAGAGCCCTAACCCTACCTCCAGCCAGCACTGGCCCCGAAGTGTGGTGCTGGACTCCTCCACAGCCTACCTGGTCTCCAGATGGGCGCGTGCTCCACCGTGGTGGAGGCTAGGATGGATTTTTCACGCTCCCTCTCTCGTTCCCGCTCCCGCTCCCGTTCAGACACCGATGATCCTGACTGTTTGGTCATGTGCGTGGGCCCTCCTGAAACCCAGTGAGAAAGGCAGTGAGAGGGCTGCAGACACAGCAATTCCCTCCGGGAATGCTGCTTGCTCTTCACATTGCTGTGTCTGCAGAGCAGATAAGGAATGGCTCCATCCAAGGTCACCTGGAGCAGGACAGACGAAGGCAACCAGTGCGACAAAACCCAGACAAACCATGGAATAGCTGTCCTGGCGCCATCTCCAGGGTATGACCTTCCACAGAGCTGTTTGCTTTGGGGAAGAAGGGGGAAAAGCAAGGAAGCCTTCAACAAGCAGGAAGAGAGGGAGTCAATGGACTGGTCCCTGAGTGAGAATTAATTTGGGGTCTCCCCATCTGCCCCGGCATGCTGAGCCCATGGCCTTGGATTGGTTACGAGCATCCTGCTCAACCATTTTCCCACTGGAAAAGCAACCTGCAGCATTACCTGGGGACAGAGGGGAGCTGCTGTGCCGGCTGCCAAAGGTCTGGGGGGGTCCTGGGATGTAGGTGATGCGGTCCATGGTGGTGGCAGAGGTGCCAGGGGTAGGGGGCACGAGGACGGGCAGGTGTGGCACTTGGGACAGGTCGATGATGCCTGGAGAGAGAAGCGAGAGAAGACTGTCAGGACAATGCTGAGCTGCTGCCAGCCTGCCCCAGCCTCCTTCTCCCATTCTGCTCCCAAACCCCCCGACAGTGCCGTGCTGGGAGGACCTGCTGCATAGTTGAGGGCGAGGGAGGGCTCCCGGGGCGACAGCCCGCGCAGCATGTCTGCCCTCTGCGCCATGGCCGTGGCTGCGGCGTTGTGGTGCATCTGCTGCGACGTGATGTAGTCGTTGATGATGGTCTGGCGGTTCTCCATGGCCGCCGTGTCCGGGTAGCCCCGGATGAGGTACGGGGGGTACAGGTGTGGGTACGTGGGGCTCGGAGCCAGGTGCCTCGGCAGGTAGTAAGCAGCAGCTGGGAGAGAAAAGGATGCAGATGTGAAGCCCCAGAGGCCTCAGGCTTTTGGAGCACAACAAGGAAAACAGCAGACTGTGCCCCCAACCGAGGTACCTGCTTCCAGCTGGATTCCCCTCGGGATGGCGGCGGGGTCAAAAGGCAGCGGGATGTGTCCTCGGTACAGATCCACGCCGCTGACGCCGCGGAGCAGGTGCTCGTATGGGGAGATGGGGTGGTGGTGGTCGGGCACGGGGGCGTGCGGAGACTTGGAGTTGGTGAGCTCTCTCGATGTGGGGGTGATCTTTCTGTCCTGGGACACCGGCTTCCCAGCAGTGATGCTCCCTGCAGAGAGCAGAAGGAAATGAGTCAGAGATTGAGTGTTGCAGCCAAGCCATGTCCCTGAGGGATGCCCGTGGCCAAGCACGTCCCACAGGGACAACTGTAGCTACCCTGAACTCGAGGGACCTTTCCCTCCTCCCTGCACTGCCATGCCCTGTTACACCACCGAGATCGAGGTGGGTCGAGTCCCGGTTGCCCCTTGGGAGAGAGGCCTTTCCCAAATCACCCCTCTACCCCAGCACATCCATGCTGGGCAATCTGCACATTCACTCTGGCCTGCACAAGCCTTGCTGCCACACTCTTCAGCAGAAGGAGGTCACTGCTGGTGTTAGTGAGAAGTGTGAACATCTCCCACCCGATGTCCCAAGCACCACTTTCCTGCCTGCCTATGGAAAAAAGAGTGCTCTGGGCCACTGCTGGGGCAGGGAAGACATTTTTGCAACACCAACGGCTTCACCAGCCATGGCCCAAGTCTCCCTTTGGTTACCTTGGTGCAGGCGAAGCGCCCTCACTTCAACAGTGTGAGCACCCCCAGGAAGGGCACCGAGCCCCAGCTGCCCCTGGCAGCCAGCCCAGTGCTGTGAGCCAGCCGTGGGCGTGGGCTGCTGGGAAGAACGGGTTCCACAGGCACCTGCTGGGAGCCGCTGGGGCAGGTGGGGTCAGCGGCCGCCTCCCGCGCACCTCACCTGCTCAGTTGTTAGAAATCTCACCATCAAATGAAAGGTTTGCCAAGTACCTTCGTGCTGCCGTGGTGTGGACTCCCGCGTGGAGACCGGAGACCCTCTGTGCAAGTGGCTGCTGAAGGCCGTGCTGTGCCCTGCCTGGTGGTCCTCATAGCCGAGGGCACTTTGGTGGGGCTTGCCTGGCTCGGGTACAATCACAGGAGCCCCTCTGGCAATGGAGCCACCCGAGTTTGTCACAGGGCTTGGCCTGTTTTTCAGGCTCTCTTCGTAAGCTCTTTCCAGATTCCTCGGGTCTTGGATGACATCCAGAGAATGCACAGAGTGAAAAGTCCTGCCGGGACTGCCGATGATGGACCGCACATCGTGCTTTTTGGTACTCGAGGACGAGGAGCCGCTGTCATACTTCAGTGGGGTACCCTGGGGACAGGAGGCAGAGGGGACATCAAAGGGGCGCAGAAAAGAAGGAGCCCAGTGACTGCATCCCACCGAGTTCCAACAGGACTCAGGGTGCCTCACTCAGTGGGTCAATACACAAAGCTTCCTTGGCCAAGCAGACAACAGCCATCGGCAAAGCAGAGACAACCACCCGGCACAGGGCAGGGCGGAGGGCCCGTCCTGCATGTCTTGTTGTGCTCCAACAAGATGATGATGAGTCACTGTTGAAGGCTGGCTGTGCCCATCCCGCCTCTCTCCTACACACACTGGGAAATGGGATAGGACTACAAGGTGCCATGGGAACCCTGCAAATATTTGGAGACCAACAGGAGATAGCATGCCATGTTTCATCCTAACTACTGGCCCTGCTGGGTTGCCACTTGCCCGTGAAGGGAGGAGACCAAGTTTATGTGCACCCAGAGGCACACGCTGAGGGCACCAAGTCGACTCTGTCCTTGAAAAAGAGGGAAATGCATCCTCTTTTGTTTACACATCTGGATGGATCATTGCTTTCTTAACGTGCTAGGGGTTCCCCGGGTTTTGTATTTATCTGCTGGGAAGGATTATAGGATGGTTTGGATTGGGATCCCTTCAAAGGATGGGGCAGGACAACCTGCACCCAGGCAGAGCATCAATTCTTACCAGTGATGCAACCCAAAGGTATCTCTGCTCTCCTTTTACCTTGGGAATGGCTCCCAGGATCTGTGCAAGGACAGCAGTCTGAGCAGGACTGACCTCATCTGCTGTTTGCCCCACACTCACCTGTGTGATGGAACCTTCCTTCAGAGGTCTCGTCAGAGAGATGTCTGGTGTCCGCCTCAGCTCCTCCCGGGGAATCTCATGGATTGACCTTCCTGCTTCTTTCACCGTGGCTACCAGGTCTTCATGGGCTGATTTCATTTTCAGAGGAGTAAGGCCCTCGTGAGATCTGACCTTGTAGGCATCAGATAAGTCCCTTGGTGGAGTGTTTTCCCTCTTGAGCTGTTTGGCTTCTCTTCTGAGGTAGTCCTCATGGGCCTCCACATAGGACCGAGGTATTCCTGCAACCCCCAAGCAGATGATGGATGCAGAGGGCCATTCCCCAGGCAGACACTGGACTCCCAGTCCCCGTGCAGATGCTCACTTCAAGGGGGTGTCTAGTTAACATGTGTAACTCAGGGACTGGTACCCAACTGAGCCCACAGAGCAGCTATACCCCTAATGCAGCTGCTCCACCTCACATGTACCAGCACTTTGTGGACCCACTTCACACTAATTTCAACCTGCTTCGTGAGAATCACTGACAATTTTGTCCCTGATTTTGGCAGAATTTAGGTTGGTAGAAGCTGAGCAAGACTGCAAATCTCTCTGAGCACAAAGCAGGGGCTGCAAAGACCTGCAGCTGGACCTGGACGTGTCCATCCCTGCTTCCTCCTGTCCTACCCCGAAAATGAGAACAAGGGGCCACGCATGTGAGATGCTTGCCCTGTCCGTGCCCATCTCGTGCTTGCAGGCTTTACCTTGTGTAATCGAGCCCCGCATGTGATGCTGCTCCTTCAGGTTATGGGGACTGTGTCGGTCTGGAGGGATCGCTCGACCCATGAGACCTAGAACAGATCCAAGAGGGAAAGCTGGGCTGTGACACAGCAGTTCATCTACAATGAATACACGACAGTGCTACCAAGGATGCCTGGGACAAAAACACCAACACCAAATTATTTATTTTTCCTTTTTTTTTTTAAATGTGTTTCTTTTTTTGTATTCCTGAAGCTGAATAGGACAGACACTCAAGGCAAACAGGCCACTCTACATCCCTTGTTTTCCCATGCTGGTTTTCTCATGCTATCCTGTTGGGATACCAGCTAACCACTGCCAGAACACTGGCACAGGAAGATGCCTCATGTAGACAGGAGACAAGACGAGGTCTCCACAGGTCACTAGCATAACACAGGGGAAAGGTTTCATCCAGACCCACCTTCAATGCTGGTAGATAAGGTATCACGGGCTGATAAGCCCCGGCTGATCCTCCCCTCCATCATATCATAGGTCCGCTTAGTTCCTGTGGTCTCATGGGAAGCTCCCGAGCTCCTGCTGTCTTCTTTGGGACACTGAGAAGTAGCAACTCCACCTGGGGGAGGGAACACCAAGAGGCACCACCATGAGCATGGAAAGTCAGCACGGGCCAAGAGAGGGTGTTTACTGCTGTTTGTGTGTGTTGCTGAGGGGTCAGATCCCATCCCAGCATCAGCCACCACTACGCAGTGCCAGAAACATCGCACGGGACTGGCTTCCAGGAAATCCAGCCGGTGTTGTCTCCCCTCCCTGCCTGCCTCAGACTCCAGGTCTGTGCCTCCCACTTGGGTAGGAGCACAAGCACTGTCGTGTCCGATTCCCTCCCTCCCTGGTGGGGCCATGCCGTAGGCAGCAGAACAGCCTGGAGCCAGTGGGAGCAGCTGTGGTTCCACTGAACTTGGCTCTTTGGGTCTGGGGAGTCTTGGTTTTTTTCCCTGTTTGTTTTGATTTTTGCTAGATACCTACTGTTTGGGATCTTGGCCAGCCTTAACATTTGCCGAGACACTCCCTGGGTGAGAAAATCCGGGAACACAGAGGAGAAGCAAAGCTGAGAATGATTCCTTTGAAACAGCACTGAGCACACATAGGAACTGGGAGAGATGGTGCAAAGTCCCATGCAGGACTGATGGCGTGAGCACTAGAGTGAGGAGAGACCACCGACTGCCCCTGATCCGAACCTGGAGCAGGCTCCCTGGAAGCAAGCAGTGTTTCTGTCCTGAGCTACAGCCCCACCACCAGCACGGCCCTGCCCGTGCCAGGCAGCGTCACCCCGGGCAATGGGCACCCATCGTGTGCAGCGAGCTGTGAATTCAGCAGCTTCTGATCCAGCTGAATGCCTCGGGTTTATGCCACGAGCTCCACACAGGATGTCAGCTAGGAGAGACAAATGCCTCTGCCCATCACCCCTGTCCAGGCTGCCCTTGCCAAGGATCACCAGTGCCCTGATCCTCCTCTTTGTGGGCAGAGAAGGTGGTTGTGCAATTAGAGAAAGCAGGGAAGTTAAAAACATTCATTCTGCTGCGGACAATCAGGAACAAAACTCCTCCTCGGCAAAACCAGTAATTAATAAAATGGGATTATTACAACTTCACACCCACTGTTGGTTTCCGCAATCAGCACCCACTCAATCCACAAAGTGTTTGGGGCTGTGTGTGGGGAAACAAGAGGGGGTCCGTGCCTGAGCCTTTGCTTCAGCTCCATTTGACAGGAGAAATCCGGGGGTGACATTCAGAATCAGCCAAGCACCGTGCGGGCGATGTGCCTGCACCCTGTCATCAAGGCACATCTGTTGCCACCAGCCCTTCTGCAGGAGGGGACGTGCTCCCAGGCACCCTTTGTACCACCGGGAAGCAGGGGGAGGGCGCGAGGGAGAAGAGAGACTAAACAGAAAGAAAACCATTCCAAACCCACGTCCCTCGCCTTGCAGAAGCCATCAGCAATCATATGCAGGATGAGAATAACCAATCTAGCACAATTCAGCTCACACATGCTACAGGATCTCGTCTCATTACAGCTCTTTTATTTTAAGCACCCTCATGACACTAAAGAATTTGCAATTTTTTTTCTGCTTGCCAAAATTCATAATCACCGACAGTTTCAGTTTTCTTATTTAATTTTTTTTTTTAACTCTTCTGTTCCTGGGCTGCTCAGCCTCGCCGGGCTGTATAGGGGGAAGGAGAGAGGCAGGGCTGGCAAGGCTGCAGCAGCTTGTGGGATCACTTGGGATGTGATAAACGCTATCAAGCATGTAAAAGGCTGCTGGGGAGAGGAAGGAATTAATTCCTCATCTGTGTCCACGGGGGCTAGCATGAGAGGTGACACAGGCTGCAGCCAAGGAGACTCGGGTTGACACAAACAACAGGGAAGAGTTCGGTCTGTAGCTCTCCCTCATTGCCCGGAGCATCGGGATCCCAGCACTGGGCATGGGCAACACGCACTGCCAGGAGCCCTCCCCATCTCTCCCTGATGGTGCCATTTCTGAGATCAACCTCGTTCGACCCCCAGCCCAGGCAGGGTGATTAAAATAGCTTCTTGCACAAACAAGTCTTGAAACACTTCCTGCATCCTCCCTGGTCCAAGCCTTGCCAACTGTCCCAAAGGGCATCCAGACACAAGTCTTCCACGGTGACATTTCTTATCTGGGCTAGAGTTGACAGTGGACCCAGGGGGACATGCTATGAGCCAGTTTCCATGTGGCAGGCAAGAGGCACAGCACAGAGCCCTGTCCTGGAAGGTCCCTGCAGTCCCAGGACACACACAAAGGTGAAATCAGCTGGAGCTTGAGTTGTCCCCATGGCCTGACCTGAACCCTCTGCCTCCGGCCCTGGATAAAATAACCCAGCCCGTGATGAAACGAGCTGCCTGCACTTGTGGGCAAGAGGAAAGGGACTTCTGTGGGACACACTCTGCCTGCAGGACTGACCACAGGGCCCAGGCTGCCAGGGATACTGTGCCCCAGGGAGGGAGGCAGGGGGCTCAGGCAGCACAGCAGCTTGCCAGAGACACATACTGAGGTAGCTGAGGTTGGGATCTGCTCCTTAGTCATCCCCAAACTCAGCTGTGAAGGGAGGTGACACACGAGGACGGCCATCCCTGTGCACACCAAAGCACACGCCAGGGCTTTACCCCAAGAGGCTGCAGAGCTGCAGCATCTCTAAGTTGGCTCTTCCAGACCCTAAGTTGCAGGCCAGGAGGAGTCTGGCTCCACAACAGAGATGCCTGACCTAGCACACGGTGAAAGGCAAGAACGGGGTTGTTTCCAGCCTCACTGGAGAGGAACATCTGTTTACCTCCAACGGGAGGCACTGGGACACGCAGAGCAGCTTTGATGGCCAGTGCTGTGATGGGCTGAGCAGGCGCAGAGCAGGCAGGAGCAGCTGGTGACCACCTGCTGGCACCACTAACGCAGCGAGGCACCGCCGGCATTTACTGAGGAAAGGCGTTCCCGTGCTGCGGGGGTGCGGCAGCAGCCAACACATCCCCAGACAGGCTCCCTGTGGGATGCAGGAATGGCTTCACCACCTCCAATCGCTCTAGCAAAAAGCTCACCACATACTGAGGCTGGGTCCAGGAGGATTCCTGCAGGGCAGCCGCATGCTGGAAAAGTCTCACAGTGCCCAAGTCAATGCAGGTGAGAATCTGACATCCAAATAAACCTTTATGACAAACTGCCTGACTTGCCTCCATCTTGCAGCTTATTGAGTCCACCTTGGCCCAAGAGTTTGGGGGTGTTCTTGTCATGTTTTCAATCAGTCCCCCTCCAGCACAGGGTGCTAGGGATGAAGGTAACACCTTCCTATCTGGTTCTCTCCTCTTCCCTGTTTCCCAAAGCCAGTCAAAATCATTGCAACCCTGCCTGCCATCTCTAAGACAAGACAACCACACGGGACAGATGGACACGGGGTACCAGGGTGGAAAGGGAGAGAAATTTGCTGGAAGCAAAGACATGAGGCTGGCCCGTTGTACTTTGTCAGCCTTTCCTCAAATAGCTCCCAGCCACAGTGGCACAAACCCCTGGCATCTGCCCTAAAAAGGCAGAGAGGATTAGGACTTACCCTCATAGGACAGCACGTGGCCCTTCTTCCCTTCGTAGATGACATGTCCTTTGGGCACGGCATCCTCCCTCGCCTTCTCTGCTCTGCTGGGGCTGTCTTCTCCGATTATCCTGGTAATGGTTCCTTTGTACAGCACTTCTGCCGGGGTGCCCTTGGAAAGCCACCAAGATCCATATTTAATAGTGTCACAACCAATTAAGCAAGCGCCGCGCGGGGACAGGCTGTTCCTCGCGGGAAGCCGAGCACAGGGAGCACACCCGGCCTCCGCTTCCTGGCGCAGCCAACAGCGAGGGACTTGCAGCTTAATTATTGATGAGAACGATAACGAGGAGCGGTAAAAAGGTACGTGATCTGTGTGAAGCTGCTGGGAAGAGGCAAGGGATGAGAACAGCACAGACCTCCAAAACAGCAACTCTCACCCTGCATGTTTTGGAGTAAGCTACCCAGCCTGCTCCCTCTCGCCAGGTTTGGGGGACAGGGCTGGTGCTCCCCTGGGGACACCTTAGTGACAGCAGGCACTGCTCCAGCATTAGCTTCTTCCCTGCAGCCTATTTCCCCAGCTTGGCACAGGAGCCACAGCGATGTCCTGCCCACCCAGGCACATCTGCTGGCAGCAGCGTGACCTTCAGCGAGCTGCCTGCGTGCAGGAGCCGGCGGCTGGCAGCGCGCCCGGGCGAGGCGGCAGGCGACAGCGAAACCGGTCCTGGAGCAGGTCGGGGAGCAGAGCCTGCCTCAGCTCTCCAACAGGAACAGCACTGGGCTCCCCACACAAACTGGCGTGAACTGAAACCTCTCCTTTGCCACAGGCACACACAGACACAGCTCACAGCACCTGCCCCCTGAATCCCCTTCAAACACACAGAGCTGGATGTCCCTGAAGAGTCGCTGGTGATTAACACCCTTCTGTCACTGTGACCTGTCGGCGCCAACTGGGAACGGCCACCATGGGGTGACGGACCCCCTTTCCCATCTCTGGGAGGGCACAGTGATGCTGTCAGAGACACTCCTGACTGACACCTGCCTACTGAGCTCATTTAACCCCAGGAAGCCCCGGGACTGATGCCTGGGAGAAGCCTCGGGGACGCGATGCCCCCCGCCAGCTTTGCTGTTGCTTCCAGGTTGTGCCACTCAGTCTATTTCCCCACCCCTGCTTGGGGACGCCCCTGCTCTTTACCAAGCCCTCAGAGCAGCAGCAGTCCCCAAAACCCAGGACATGCCAGTGTGTGGGTTCAGTGCTCTGGTCATTCACCCTTGAGGTGCACCTGGGCACTCGGTAATGGCTCTCCCAGCCCCAGGTAAGTCACCTCCCTTCCGTGGATGTGCTCTGAGGGGATGTGAAAGCAAGTGATGACAGATGGCTTCAGAGCAGAGAGCAAATATTCAAGATCTGCTTCCTGTGAACTGCATGACTAATCTGAGATCAAGTATCAGCTCTGGTACCAGGAGCTGCTGCCAGAACAGGGAGCTCCTTCTCCCCAGTGGGAGCAGAGGGCTGCAGGCTGCCGGGCCAGCAAGAGAGCATGGCAATGCCCTGGGTCTGGGCTTGGTACCTTAATCCCAAGCCAAACAAAGGAATCTGGATGGATTCATTAGCTGGCTGGATTCATTAACTGGATGCAAAATAGTGTCTCAACAAACTCTGCTGATCTCCTGACCTGGCACACGGTGCTTGAGGTCCTTCACACCCACCCACTGCTGCCGACAGCTGCTACAGGAGCATCGGAGAGGATGGAGCAAGGGTTTGCAGTGACGGGTTATTTACAGCCCCTGAGCACCCACTCCTGGCAGCTGTTGGACACAGGGCACCAGGCAAGCTAAGCTTTGCTCTGGGCCAGGATTCAGGATTAGATTCCCAGGGCCAAAGCCAACATGGTCATCCTCCTTGAAGATGGCAGGCAAAAATTGGAGCCTGAGTGTCTTTAAATATCTGAATGATGGCCAGATAAAATCCCCAAGGGAAACAGATTTTTTTTTTTTAATGCTCTCCGCTGTGTTACCAGATGAGCAATAACTCATACTGCAAGAAACTATCGCCCGCTTGCCAGCTGCTCTTCTGAAGATGGATGGTGGAGATTAAGGCCAAAGTATCTTCCTGCTGAAGAGCCTTTGGGCAGGACCCCCAGCACAGCATGCTCAGCCCTGGCAGCAGCTCTCGCTACCTCACCTGCCCCTCACAGCCTCCTCCCTCCTCCACCTGGCTCAGGCCCTCCACCCATCTCCTTTGCTCCGTTCCACTTTCTTGCCCTGGCAAGATGATTTTCCCAGAGCCATTTACATCTGCTTTTGCCTCTGTTCTTGATAGCTACAAAAGGCAAAGCCAGGTTTAAAGGTGTTGAAAGGCTGTATTGCTGTTTGTTGGGCTCTGCTCTTCTGCAGTCTCCGCTCATGGGACACGGCTCGTGCCATCCCGAGTGGGGGCTGTCTGCAGCCCTCTCCGAGGGGCTCCACGGGGTGGGAGCGTCACAGAGCTGCTGCACAGCCCTGTGCTGCACACCCCGTGTGCCCCACAAACCCCCAGCGCCCGTGCCCAGCACAAGCTGCAGCTGCCAGCACCCAGGAAGCGACACCCGCGGGAGACGAGGGACCTACGTGTGTGATGGACCCCCGGTAGGTGATGGGCGACTCCGGAGGGGGTCTGGATGTGGGTGTTCCTTTGGTGATGCTTCCTCCCGAGGCAGAGCTGAGGGAAGTACCTGTAGGACACAAAGCCTTGTGAGCTGGGGGCTGGATTTGCTGTTCAGCACAAAACCCGTGGGGCTGAGACCACCGAGTGCAGGGTTTGACCCAGTCTCTAGCAAGGTGCGGTACTGGAGGGGACACCCTCCAAGAGCTGTCAGTGTTCAATCCCAAGCCTTGCAGAACCCTTCGCACCAAGTCTCTTGAGAAACCCATCTCTGTGAGCGTGGGGTGGGGAGGAGGTAAAAAGATAGGTATTTTGAGGCTATCAGCTCCCTGCTGTCTTTGTGGAGGTGCCAGGCAGATTTATGAGCCTGGGAGAAAGCAAAGCCTGGCTCAGCCTCTCCTGATGTGATCACAGCAGATCTGTGGCAAGATGCAGCTCAGGGTGGCTCGAGTTCATCCACACAGATCTGTCCTGGGTTGGAGCCAGCCCACCACACTCAGGCTCCCAACTGCCTTACTGGGGGGGTTCACAAACCAGAATTGGCACTAAAAAGTAACACCTTTGCGTTTATTTTCTTCTGTCTGGCTAATGGGGAAAGAAACCCGTGAGGGCTGTATTTAACCAAAATGGGCTCCCTGTCCAGCTGCGACAGCAACAGTGAAAAGCATGAAAATACCAATTAATGTAATTTAAACAGGTCTTATTTGTCTCGAACAACAGATTTTCAGGTGCCCCTTGAACACAAAACCTCCACCAGAATCAATATCTGAGGCCCTGATTTGGGGAGGTAGAAAAAAGAGGCAAAGAGACCCCTTTGGCTGGGCACGATTCCAGAAATCAAACCTGAGATCACTGGGCAGCTGCAGCCAGTGTGGCATTCACCAGGCCTGGCAGCACCAGCATCCCTCCCTCCCCACAGCTGGGGCACGCGCCTGCCGCTCCGGGTGCTCACCCCGCAGGATGGAGCCCTCCTGGGATGGCTGCAGAACCAGACTTTCCGGCTGGCTGGCCTGGCTTCTAGGAGAAAGTTGTTCCTGCTTTACTCCAGGAAAAGGCACTGGAAAACATTAACCACGTATCAGAATAGGTGCAGGACATGGGGCCACAGCCCTTGGCTGCTCCAGCTCTGAGGCGGCACCTTCTTGGCACCTTTGCCATTCCCAGGTCTTGGGGATGGGCTTCCACAGGGTGGTGAACACATTAAAGCTGTCCAGCAAAGCCAGATCCTTCGCCCTGGCACTGCCCACAACGGGACCGGAGCTGGCACTGAAAAGCCTGTGCTGGTTTGTAACAGGATCGACACACAGTGGGAAACAGAGCTCATATCCCTCCTCCCCAGGCTTGATCCCTCACCCATTCCCTCCTGCTGTTAAGAAAAGCTTCCAAATCTGCAGACTAAACATTTTCTTTGTTCACTTCAGGCCATTTACTCTTTATCCTACCAGCCTGGGGAACAACAATATATTTCCTTCCTTCGATCACAGTATTAGCTGGAGGGTATTTATAGGCTGGGAAGCGTCCCTGACTGAGTTGCTGCTTTCCTATACTGCACGAATTTAGCTCCCTGTGTCTCTGCTCTCCTGATGGACTAATCCTTTCATCCTCTTAGCAGTTCTCTCTGGGCTCCCTTGCTGTGCCCTGTACTCCTCCTTTCCCGTATGCTGCTGGCAAGCTCGCTCCCTGCTGCTCTCAGAGCACATGAGAAACAACTTGTCTCCCAATTCCTTACCCAGTTTCTTGGGATCCATGGCTAGTGGCAGGCCCATGGTGATGGAACCGACGGGGACCTTGGCGTGCTCGGGGCTGTAGGGGGTGTGGAGCTGGATGGGCATTCCCTGTGGGGCAAGAGGAGAAGTCAGGAACAACTTCTGGTCCCTGCGAGACACCTCCACTGCTTGCACCTCTCAATATCCTACCTGGGAAATGGATCCGACGGATCTCTCCAGCACGGAGGGGTGCTTGGTGGAGGAGATGAGGGGAGGAGGGTTGGAGATGCTGGCTAGTCTCTGCAGCCCTGAGCGAGAGCTCTCATGCAGGTTTAGTGGGATGGGGTGTCCTGCGAGGAAAACACAAACGTTTGTGAGACTGAGCAGGGAGAGCGGCTGCAGCCATCGGATGGCAAAGGGGCACAGGGAGGGAGCAGAGCCTGGATGCAGTGACCCGGCCGGCTGTGAGCCTGCACGAGGCTCCAAGTCACACGATCATTTTGGAAAGGACTGCAATAGTTTAAATTACTGCCTCGTCCCCTCTGTAGCCAGAGGCTGAGCTGTGCCCAGCATGTCTGCCCTCCAGCCAGAGAGGACAGTGCAGCGAGGGATAAAACCTGTCTGACTCTGCACCCACACTGCTCTGTGACAAACCACATCCCCAAACCTGCCCCAGCCGGAGTGGGGAGACACCTGCCCATCCTGGGACCTTTAAATAGCCCAGCCTGTGATACTGGTTGCAAGCACAGCCTCTGTGCTCAGTCCCAGGTCAGGCAGAGGAGGGCACACACCACGCAGCCAGTGGGTTTTACTTGCCTGGTGGGTTATACTGGAACAAGTGGGGCTCCGCCTGGGGAGAAGTTTTGATCACATCCCGGGGGTAGGACAGAACAGGGGGCCAGCACGAGGCAGCCATCGACTCTGCGCTCAGCTTCTGAGCCTCTGCGATGGCTGAGAAATGCACGGACTTTTCTGCAAGGGACACAGAAAGAAACCACGTGGTCAGAGGCCAACATGGGTGAGGGGTGCCTGTGAGCATGGGCAGCGAAGCCAGAGCCAGCTCCAAGCACAGGAGATGGCCATGAGGTGAGGGCTGAACTCCCCAACCAAGCTAAAAGGTAAAAGCTCAGTGTCCCCTGCCTGGATTTGACAGCATTTGCCTTACTCCGATGTTTAGAGTGCGGTGGGACGCCTGTGTTGGTGGCTCTGCTGGTGCTCACTGCCAGCAGGAAGCTGCATGGACCTGGTGCCACCCCACCTCACCCAGGAGAGATGGCATTTGGCATGCAGCCGGGTGCAGAGTCCAGCTCCTTGCCAGGGCTTGCCCATTAGTGAACCACTCCTGGGCAGCCCCTGCCTGTGCCCACAGCTCCACATCATCCCAGCGTGGCAGGACTGGAGGATTAATGATGATGCCGCCAAATCCTTCCCTGAGGTTAAAGCCAAGAAGCAGCAATGTCAGCATCCCTCTGGTGCATGGGGGACATCCAGAGGGCACCAGCTCGCTGGTGACTGCACTGTCTGTGGTGTGCAGCCTGGCACAGGGTGCCTGCAGAGCCCTAGGCCACTGCCAGGACCACTGCGATGCCAGCACACCTGGGACAGGCTCTTCCCCACATCACATGGAGACGTGAAAGCTCAGCTGCTCTTAAAGGACGACTCCCAGCTATGAACCGTTTGTAAGCTGTGGGAAGGGGCCAGAAATAATGGCATCAGTTTCTCGGACAGCAAGGGAATAACACACTGATGTTCTCTGAACACCCAGGACAAGCACACTGCACAAGACTGTCAAAGGCCAACGAAGATGGAGACGGGCTCTGCGGAACAACCAAATGAGGGAGGCTCGCTGGTCCTCTGTGAGGCACAGGGGCTGGGGGCAGGAAAGTTTCCTGAAGTTACCTGGTTCAGGGCATCCTGGATACCAGGCTGGGTTCATCCCGGCTATAAAAAGGCTGATGGGATGCCAAGAAGAGCTTAATGATGGAGGAGCTGTGCTGGGGACACCTGAACCCTGCCATGTGCTGAAAGATGCTGAGGAAAAGGGAGGCTTCATCTGCACCAGCTCTATGCCAAGTGCATCCTCACGCTTGGCTAAGCAGACGGATGAGACAGCCTTTTCTGAATGGATTAGAGGCAGGTTTGGTAGGATTTACCTGCAATCAATAAACACTTCATTTTGCACTGCCCTTCCTCCCCAGGTCCGCCTGTGTAACATTCGCATTGACCAGAAATTAGAAACTGGGCAGTAAACAATAGCAATCACAAATGAACCTAGCCTTTAACCATCAGTTTTTGGTAAAAATAGATGCCTGAATCCTGCTAAGCCTAATAATAGGGCAAGTAGATTACCAGAGGCCCAATTTAATGAGGCTTTACTACATTATCGTTATTAATGCTCAGTGTACTCAGAAGCTGGGTGATTATTCTTGCTCGCTTCAGTGAGAGAAGAAATCCATTCTGGGCACACAGAGGTGTGCAGGCACTCACACCTCTGCTGCCTGGTGGGGCCAGACTTTGGCTGTGGCCTCTTCCCTCCCCATGTGGGATCCCAGAGAGGATCCCTTCATCCTGACAACAGAGGGGAATCCAGGCACATCCTCCACACTGACGGAGTCCCTGGCACGTTCACACTCTCTGATTGTCTCCCCTTCAGCTTGGCTCCGCTCAGCTCTGCTCATTTGGGGGCAAACAGCGCTGGGATGTCCCAGCTGAAGACACTCCCTGACGCCAAGGCACTGTCAGCCAAGGCTATGTGCACCCTGGATGGCTCTTGGAGAGCCTTGTCCTCCTCCCCTCCTCGTGGGAGCCGTCCCCTCCCCTGCGAGCCTCTCCAGCCTGTGAAATGTGGCCAGTTCCTAATTGCCCCCGCATTAGAGGGTGGCTATAACTCAGCCAGCTTTTGATAAAATAGCACTTACACGGGGAAGAGAGAGTTCCTATTACCGTTTATCAAGTCCCTGGAATGGGAGCGAAGGAGTCAGAGTTTATATGATCCGTCATCCAAATTAATGCTCTTGGCTTCCCATCGCCTACAAAGGCCAAATGAAACACAACTAAATCAACACAGAGCACACCGCTGGCGCTCCAGCTGCCGGCGATAACCGGAGATATGCCCGGCGGCAGCTGGGCACTGGGGAAAGGATCCGTCTGCCTGTCGGTGAGATCCAGGCAGGGCTGCCTGCCTCTGCCCGGCCCCGTGATCAGCAGCTCCTCTTGGAAGGCAGGGAAGGGAGGGCAGTGCTCAGGAAGGTATGGCTGCCTGGCCACCCTCCAAGCCGATACAGCCCCAGCCAGCGGCTGCGAGGCAGCCAACGCCTTGGCCAGGATGTGTGCAAGACTTGGCTTTGAAGCGGATCCAGAGCGGTGTGAAGGATGTTGATCTCCAGAGCGGTTGCAGGAGTTCAAGCTCTCTTATCGAGCAGGGGAGGAACAGGAGTACCTGCTCCGGTGGAGTCAGCCCCTTGCTGAGAGGTGGCACAGGGCTGCTCTCCAGAGGGCTCTTCAGGCTGTGCTGGACTCTCCCTTTCAACTCCAAGCCATGTGGCAGCACGATGTCTGCAGTTTGGATGCTCGCCACTTCACTGGGATGGCTCAGAGAGCAGGGGAGGGAAGGGATGCACATGGATTTGCCAGGACTATCTGGCTATCTCCCTTCTAACCCCTGACCCAGAGCCAGGATGTGTTCCAAGAGGCAGAGGCAGCACTGAGACAGTGCCTGAGTCCGTACTTGCACTGAAATCAGGGCTTTGGGGGTGTTGATTTCTCGCCTCGAGGCAACTCATCACAAACCTGATGATTTTCAAAACAGAGATGCATTCCCATCACGAACAGAGGAGACCAGCCTATGTCTCCCTGGGGTCCACATGCATTCTAGACCCACTGTGGCACCCAGCACAGATGCAAAGCCACACAGGGCTTGGAGAGCACACAGCTGGAGCCCAAGACCTGCTGAGAGGTTTGCAGGGATATAGGGAGGCATAATTACTTTCATTAACATGAAAGATTCAGAGCTCTAGAGAGGAGAGAATGAAGTCCTTCGTATCATTAGTGCTTCGCAGAGAACAAAGCAACAAAAGATCCACCTGGATAACAGATCTTTGTATTTGATAATGGTGCCAGCAGGTTGCAGAGTGGCATCATTGACTTCAACCCCTAAACCCTGCCTTGTACCTCATACCCACTAATCTGCCTCATCTCCTCATCCTCCTGTGGCCAGGAGGAAGCTGGAGCCGCAGCACTGGGACACGGGCGATGCAGAGCTCTGGGCTGGAGTGCTGGCTGTGGCAGCCAGCTCACAAGGAAGCTGAGCAGTGCAGCATCAGATCTGCACAGGATTGTGGCACAGGAGATCAAACCTGATTACCTGCCTCTGGCGGGGAAGAGCCGGAGGGGAGCTGTTCCACCTGGGCAGCAAACAGGAGCACAGCGGGATAAGATCAACTGGAAATGGGACTCCACGGGTGGCAACACCACGACTTAGGGGAAACTCCCTTTCTTGCAAGGTGAGCAGTCACCTTCCTTGCTTATATGCAAAACATTCTGAAGGTGTGATGCACACATGGTGTTATTTGTTTGAAAAAATTGTGGCCAAGTGCCAGCATCCGACTCTTCTGGCAAGCACATCCTTCTGTCCAGAGGGACATGACAGCTTGAGAAATAACTGCCTGGGCCTGGACACTGCAGAGCAGGCTGCCACAGTCCTGGCTGCCGGAGGGTGAGCTAGTGCAGTGATTTTCCAGCAAAGATCACAGCCCAGTGCCTCCTCAGTGCAGTCTTACCACCCTCCTGTTCCATGCACAAGCAGGTGATTTTTCAGCTGCACCCATTCCTGTGAAGGATCCAGCAAAGGTGGACATTGTACCCACCCAAGCCCAACTTCGCTGCTCCTGACTGTGCCACTGGTGACAGCCTCTCATCTTCCTTAACAACTGAGTCATGGGCTGCCTATGGGGGGCAGGGACACAGACTCTGAACTGGAACAAACTCCAACACTCAGATTAAAAACACATTTAGAGGATGGTCTCATCAGGACTTCCCGTCTCTCCTTAACCTTGATCCCCAGGTGCTCAAGCTAATAATGTTTCAGATGCTCTACAGTGGGAACCTCGGAATTGCTCATTAGGCAGCCAAACCACATCAGAGCTATTCCGGGGAGAAAGCACCGGGAATCTTTACAGGAACCTTTGGACTCCGAGTCACAGTATTAGCATTGATTTTAAATGAAATAATGGTCCCCGCTGTGCATTAAAAGCATTCTTTATAGAAAGCCAGCAAGGTAGAAAAGAGCCATTGTACCCAGAGCCTTGGCATGCCTCCAGGCCCCTCTGCTCTCGGGTGAATGGCAGACGCTAATAAAGGCAATCTTCACCTCCTCGGCGCTCCACACTGCCCGGTGTTTGCTGTGGGCTCAATGAGACATGATGTACTGTCTAATGAACACGGGAAAATTAGCCATGCCTCTCTCGTCCTGCCTCAAGAAGCTATTAAAGAGCTTTCAGGGGTCGAAACAAGCTTTCACCTAGGAGGGGGAAAGCTGCTGGCTGCGTACAGCTGCACAGCCCGGGCGCACCGCGCAGATAAACACGCACGCAGCCCTACCTTCCTTGTCACCAACAGCGGGGCTCCGGCTCTTCCCCCTGGGACTGCTGCTGGGCTGCTGCTGCTGCTCCTTCTCAGCCTGCTGCTGCTGGGACTGTGAGAGCTTGCTCGGGGGCATGTCCTCGCGGGCAGACTCGTGGGCTTTTGTGATCTGCTGCTGGTAGAGAGCCAAGGCGTGGGGAGGCACCTGAGGCTTTGCGCTTCCACTCTGCAATATCCCCTCTGAGAAACCTTCGGAAATCTGCAAAGCCGTAAGAAGTGGTGGCACTCATCATGAGCTGTTGACATCCATAACAATCTTGAAGACACCAGGACTTACGAGAAGCCCCTGCCCCATACTATCACAGCAAGTCTTAGCAGAGACCAAGCAGGGCTTCAAAGCTCACTAGCCACAGGAGATTAAACCAGCCCATAACAAAGAGTATCAGCCCTGTGCTGGTGATACTAGAGGAAAGAGTCAGACTTGTTCAGAACCTCTAATCTATAGTTACGTGCTTGTAGCTTTTGCCAGAAGTTACATTACAGCAGCCACATCTTAAGCTGCAATATGGGAAACTGGAAGAGCATCAGGAATGGGTCCTCCCTGAGCACGCAAACCCCAAAGCAGGGATTTCCTCCCTGCCCATCCTGCGTCGCTGCTCCTCCGGTGCTGACCCTGGACATACCAGGATGCTTCTTCTCACAGGCCAAGCCACTGTACCAGTACTTTCAAAACATGGCTACTGGGTAGCCAAAAAGGGGGACCAAGCAAAGCTTCTGGGTGAGGAAGGTGATATCCTTCAAGCACGAGATGAAGTGCAAGGCTGGGAAGGTGCACTCTCTCTTTTTAAAGCAATGGGAGGCAGCAGTCATGTGGCAATGAGACGCTTTTTCTGTCCAGACCTCCCACGATTTTCTGATAAAAGAGCTCAAGAGACATCCAAATGCTGCTGGCAGAGCTGCTCCAGCAGCTGGGAACACGCTCTGCGCAGGGAGCACCTTGCCTGGCCAGGGGCTCGCACCGCCCAGGCACAGCTCCCTGTGGACCAGAGGCCGTCCCCAGGGACGAGCACATCCTTGCAACCCTGACGCACACCACGGAGCCCGGTGGGAGAGCACGCACGAGGCACAGGCTGTGCTCCCGGCCCCGGCCCCCTCCAGCAGGGTACTCACAATGGGAGGGATGGCAGCAGCTCTCTGCTTCAGCTGTTTCAGGTCCAGCGGCTTCTGCGGCGAGGAGTTGAGCCTGGCGTCGCTGGTGGTGTTGAGCAGGCTGGGCCGGGGCGACAGCAACCTGGAACCAAAACACGCACGTCAGCCGTGGACAGGCCCCATGGCCCAGGGCTCCCCCGCACCCTGCGCCGCTGCTTTGTGCTGCCAAACCTAGAGGACATCCTCTGCATCGGAGAGGAGCGCGCCGGACCGCTGCTCGCTGCTGGGAATCTGGGCTCAAAGACAACCCCCACGGGACTACATGCACAAACAAGACACTTATGTCCGGCTCAAGAGGCTCCTGAGCCCACTTTCCCTCATCCCCACGCTATTTCTAGTAAATCTGCCGTTGTCCAGAATAAACCTGAGGGAGAATGGACTCCAGAGCTGGGTGTTATGGAGCGAGGGGACCAGCTCAGATTTCATTTGGACACCATGCTACCCTCCAGAGCTCACATGTAGGGCTTGCCTGGCACTAGGGATTGGCCTCACGCTCTTCCTCAGGCACTGTCTTTCATCAAGGTGCTAAAGCCAGGGTAAGCCACCACGTGCAGGCAACTGGGGTGCCTGGGTCACTTGAAAGATGAGAGGCTGGATTTGGATGGGATTTGGTACTCAGCAGCCCAGCAGCTGTGCAGCCCTGCACCCTCACCACTTGCTCTTCCCCTTGGCTGTTTGAGCCGCCTGGTGGACACTCAGCCAGCCGTGCAGAGCCCTTGTGCAAACACAGGGGGCATCCCCATGGTGCCACCAAAACGGGGTGGGATGGGGGTGTGCAAAGCCCATGGGTCAATCCCTCAGTGTGTCCAGCTCCCGAGCTTATGCCGAGACCTCAGGGACCACGTCTGTCCAGGCCATCTCTGCTTTCTCTCCCTCCCCACTCCAATCTGTTGAAGCCAGTTCACAGTTTTCAAGCTTTACAGCTTGATTTGTTTATTTTAGTTGTTATTTCAGTGTTCTCTTCAGCCTATAAATTTCAAGGTCATTCCATGCTCACCCTTGGATGAATAAACAAGCGTGGCGGGGCCATGTGCGGGGAATAAACTCATCGTGGTGCTGGGACTGCCCCAGCCCCTGCTCTGCACAGTGCCTGGCATCAGAAGGGAAGGGAACCCACCTCCACACTGGGACCAGGGTTGGGTGCCCGGGGAGACCAACCAAGGGACAGCGAATTTCAACTGCTTCCTAAATAATCCCAACGATATCTGCCCGTGGAACCACATGGGTGCTGTGCAGACACGCTCCTGGAAGGGTGCAACGCCCCAAAGTCTGCTGAGACACAGGGCTGGGGACAAGGGCACTCAGCATTTGTTCCCGAGACCTTCACGCCAGGCTGAGCTGTGGAACTGCCACCCCAGCAGCTGCTTCGTGCGCTCGCTGGTGCTTGAAGAGGTACATTTAAGCACCCTTAAAGTCCCTTTAAGCACCCTCAAGATCCTCAGGTTTCCTGAAGCCCTCCAGGATCCTGATGCTTCGGAAGCCAAAGTCAGTATTAAATTCATCAATATGCAAATTGCCTAATTTATTACGTCCCTCCCAGCAGATCTTGCACCAGACAATGGGATGTCTGTTGGGTGCTTTGCTCTGGAAATCACCATATGAAAAACTCTTGGCATCTCTTACCCACCTGCTGCCAGCCCAACACCTCCCAAACCCAACCACCAGTGCCCTAAGATGGCTGCTGGCATTGGGAAGGATGGGAAAACAGCAGGAAGGGGTCGGCAGGCTCACGGCTGAGCCTCGGCAGTGTGGAAATGTCCCCTCCCAGGCACGAAGCTTTGGGGATGACCAGGACACCGCATTTCCCATACTGCTCCTTCTTGTGCCACAGAGATGGGTGGGGACTGGTTTAACTTCCAGAAGATCCAACACACTGACACGTGACCCAGCCAAACACGACTCCATAGTAGCTGTGCAAAGGCAGTGGCTACCACATCTCCACAATGGCTCCCCCAAGCCACATGGCTCCAGCATAGCACTGGCCTGGCAGAGTCCCTGCACCTACGGCTGAGCCAGGGATGGGACGTGCAGCACACGGGTGGTCAGTGCAGGTGTCTCCTCTCCATGCTGCAGGCCTGCAGTGGTAGCTGTGCGTGCCCTCCCTCACATGTCCCCATCTGGCGTGACCTCCTGCTGAACCATGTCCTGGCTGTGCTTGCAGAAGCCCTCCTGCAGCACTCACTGCATGGAACCACAGACAACCAGCTGCCTCCTTCAGCTTGGATGAGTTAAGGCTGCGCCTCCTCAATCCTGGACATGTCTTTGCTAGTGTGAACTGCAGGAGGACCAAAAAAAGGCTGCCCCTACTCTGAACCCCTTCCTTTCTCACCGCGGGGACACCCCAGCCACCCTCTGTCCTCTTCTGGGAGATGCCGGGGACAGCTTGATGCTTTCACAAGCGCAGGGAAGAGCACCCACGCCCCGCTGGCGCTGGGTGGGTGGGCGAGCATCGGGTGATGCGGTGACGGGGCGGCTCACGCGGCAGCCCGGTCCTGCTCAGCGCGAGTCACGCTGCGGCAGCGGGGCTGCGCTAACGCCTGCGGGCCAGCAGCCCTCGGCCCACAGCGAAGGGAAGGGAACAAACCTACACCCGGGAAGGGCAACCGAGTCCCCACTGCGAGCATGGCGGTGCCAAAAGCTCTGAGCCAGCTGAGGATCAACCCTGAGAGTGCTCCTGGGTTGGGAAGCGCCCGATGCCAGCGTCAGCTGCAGCCTTCCCATGCCGGCAGGCTCTGCTATCGCCCGCGCCTCAGCACCACACCGGGTAAGAGGAGTGGCCCGGGAGCTGCGGGACGCCTGTTTAATGTTTAATATTCCTGGAAGCTGGTAACTATTTGACAAGCGAGATAGGCGCTGACTCAGCGAGGAGCTGCGATGGAAAAGTCGTTCCCAAGACGACTCGCTCCTCTGCTGCTGGGAAGTCGGTACAAGCCACTGCTGTCCTGCTTTCGGCTGGGTTAATGTTAAACTGGAGGAGGACAGCCCCGCTGGCCTCACTCTCCCTTACTGGGAGGTTTTCTCCTGTCTGGGAAGGAGAGGAGGGGAGGGGTGGTGCTGGACTCTGGCCATTGCTGGAGAGGAGCACCGCAGCCAAGAGGCCTCAGCCCTGCCACGGGGCCGGGGCCAGCAGCACCCGCACCACCCCTTGGCAGCGCCAGTGCTGCTTCCAGCTGCGCCCTGGAGGATGCTCCCGCACCAGCAGCACTCATCCACTGGCTCCTGCATCAATCACAGGGGAAGCACAGAGGCCACTTGGAGCGGTGGGATGCACAACAGCTCCCTCCAACTTCATCCCACCGCTTTGCTCAGTTGTTTTTTCAATAACCCCATCCACAGCACTGCATACAGCCTTCCCGGCCTGGCAGCACCCATCTTGCTGCCAAACTGCTCCCTGTGAGCCCACAGAAGGGATGGGCTTGCACGACACTGGATGCAGGATGTCAGACGTGGGACACCAGCCTTCAGTCCCTGCCCAGCTCTGAGTCAAGGAGGGACTGCTGTCCCTATGTACAATGGCAGGGCTATAGGAGCCCTATCTGGCCCAGGAGCCATCAGAAAATTCAGTGCTACAAAGATGCGCGCATTCATATGTATTCTTTGAAAATCAGAGAACCCTCTCTCCATTTGTGAAGCTCTTGGGTGGGGAGGGCCCTGTGGGAAAAGCTGGGAGGGGAGCAGGATGTTTCTCCAAGGAGGAGGCCAGTGTTTCTCCTCCCTGTCCCAAGAGCCACCCATGAAGGGTCTGAGGCACACTTGGCTGCCAGGCCTAGGGGTGGGTGGAGGACTTGGGACCGCAGTGGCTCAGGTGGAGACCCACTGGCATGGCCCCAGGAAAGCTCGCACAGACCACACTCTCCTGCCTTTATGGCCAGGATGGATAATTGGCCCCCTACCGATCCCAGCAACATCTCTGCCAAAGGAGCAACTCGCCTCCTCTCTGCAGTGCGAACACATCCCTGACGTGACTTTTCTCCTGCCAGTGCCAACTCAGACAGAAACCATTCCCACCCCGGATGCTGGCGAACCAGCACAACTCCACTGTCCCCGAGGGCACATCCCGCTCCATTGCGTCACCCAGATGGGCAGCTGCCACCAGCAGATGCAGTGGCTCTGCACCCAACATCTGCCCACGGCCACGTCCCAGAAGCACCCGTATGTTGGGACATTGCACTGCCTGTTGTGTCACAGCCCCTTTGGAAGCAGTGGCCGAAGGGCTGGGGGCACATGGGGACACAGCTGGGAAGTCCCTTTGCCTGGGGGAGCACCTGAGCAGTGATATTCCCGAGGAGGAGCTCACAAAGGCACCCGTGGGCACTGTGACACACAATGGAAAAGCTCATCTGGCCCTTGGGTCGTGCCCTTGCCCCCACTGTCTCCCTGCTCCTACCTGCTCTTGTCCACAGCATCCTGCTCATCCATCTCGTCTGCGCTGCAGGTCGCGCTGGAGTCGCTGTCGGGGTTCACCCCGGGGCCTTTACTGCCCTTATGGCTCTCCTTCTTCTCGGCCTTGGGCGTCCCCTCCGTCCCCGCCGTCCCTGCGCTGCCGACGCCGCTTTCCACCTTCTTGTCATTCCCCTTGTCCTTCTCCTGGCTCTCTTCGCTCTCCTCCTTCTTCACCTCGCTCTTGCAGGGCTCCTCGCTCGCCTTCTCCTCCGGCTCCTCCGTTTTCACCACGTCCACCACCAGGTCCTCGGGCACCTTCTCCTCAGTGCTGGGTGGCTCGGGAGCCGTCTCCGGTGGGGGGCTGGCAGCAGGAGCGGGGTTGGCGGGGGGAGCAGGGGGAGCGTCGGGGGCTGTTGGATCCTCTTCCCACTTGACTGCCGGTTCTGTGCCGGCGTCACCTCCCGGCCCGGGTGGTGCCTTGGCCCCGTTTTCGCCTCCTTCTTTGGCTTCGGGCCTTGGCGAGGGAATGCTCTCGGTGTCGGAGCTGTTATTTACTGCAGCTGAGAAAAGGGAAGAAATAAAAATAAGGATCAGCCTGAGATTTTTGCTTCCCATATCACTGCCTCCACCCCCTCCCTTGGGAAGAGAACGCCCTCGTTCCTCTGAGGGGGAGATGATCCCAGGGCTGGGAGAACTGTGCTGGGATCCCCGGATCCAGAGCCTACTGAGCAAAGGGCTGTTCTGGGGGCCTCTCTGCTTGCCCAGCACGACTGTTAACCCCCACCCAAACACAAAACCACACAGCCAAAAGCCTGGACACTGAGTGACTGGGAAGCTGGATTTTAAGGGAAAACCCTGGCTGCTGGCTGGTCTTGCAGGACAAGATCTGCTGCCTTCTCGCCCTCTCGCCCATGGCACGCGATCAGCTGCTGCAGACCAGGCACCTCACTGGCACCCTGCTCGCTGACTTACGTCGCCTGTGTCCCTGGCTCTGCCACCCCTGGGGCAGCTGGGATCATCCCAAAACACTGCACGTGTTCGTTGTTATTGAAGCCATCAGTGGTAGAAGAAAGGAGGTCAGGGTCAGCGAAAGGAAAGCGCTGGCAGTACTGCAGGACAGGTTAATTATTACAGGGGAAGGATCATTCCCAGATCTGCCACCGGCGGCTTGACGTGAGCTGGAAGCACAAGCGCCTGTGCACCGCTCAGAGTTAGGTGCTGCCAAGAGATTGTTTCTACAGCTGGGGAGAGGATCGCTCCCTCCAAGCCTCTGCCGGACAAACATGGCCAGGGCCAGGAACACCAGGAGATTTCCACAGTCCCATCCCAGCATGTCCCCACCGGGCAGGGCTCTCACGCTCATGCCCCAAAGGCTTCCTCACATGCACTCCTTGACTTGCGTCTCTCCAGAGCAGCACAGCCAGCTTTCGAACGCTGGTGAGAAGATGGACCACAGAAGGGGTGCCACAGAGGGACTGTGTCCTAAGAGCTGTACATCAGAGCACAGCCATCTTTCCCCAGAGTGAAATCGTACCACACTCACCAGGAATCTCAGCCTTCTCCAATCTCACTCAGTTGTGAACAAGAAATGAGGTGCCCCGTCACCCACCCAGGACAAGGTTCACAGTGTGTTTGGCAAAACTCTTCCCAGCTGCCACTCGGTGCTACTCTGAATGCCACGCTGAGACATCCAACAGCGTCTCGTCCCAAGCTCAGCCAAGCTCTAGACTCCCTTGAGTTCCCTCCAGATGCTGAATCCACACTCTACACTGTAACTCCCACACAGAGTCTTTCCCCCTGTCCATGGACTGTCCACACGGCACCTGCAACTCCCAGGTATTGTCTGAGCATCCCCAAATGTCACCCCGGAGCCAGCGGCCATCTCCTGCGTAACACCACCCCGGCACTTCCATGCCCACTGCATTTCATCCCCCTGCTCAATCTTTTCCACAACTCTGTAGGACACCCCAGCAGCCGAACAAGAGCCGACGCTTGGAGGGTAGTAAGGCTTGGAAGCATGTCAAGAGATCTGTCTCTTATCTCAAAATCATGTTGTTTCCTCTCAGGCACTCTTACAAAGAGCAATAACTACCTTTTACTTTGCTCCTGTGAGTCACGTATCACCTCGCACAGAAATTTACCTGGAATCTGCCTTGTAATGAGTCACTCACAAGGACGATTTGAAAAGATTTCCCATTTCCCATTAGCCTGGGTGCTAAGGCCAGGAACCAGTGTGGTGCCAGAGTGCCAGTTAAGTTATTCAATTACTTTGACAGAAGTCAAATGGGCATTGTTGGAAAATTGTGCACATTTTCTCTAAACTCCAACCTGCCATGCTTTCAAAGCGATAAGTGGCTGAAAATTGTAACTTTCAAGTAGTTTGCTTTCTTTCGTATGGCTGGGAGGGAGGAAGAGGCTGCCTTAAAAGGGAAAGGAGGAGGAAAAGCCCCACCAAGATGCATCAGCCTTGCTGGTGGGAGATTGTGGCTTCCCCTGCCTTTGCTGCAGTGCTGGGCTCTGGGAACTCCACTGCCCAGGAAAGCAGCAATGCCCTGATGGGATGGGGATGGGCGCACAAAGACCTTGGTGGGTTATCTCTCCTTGAGCCCGTGATAAGCTCCATGACAGCCCACAGTGGTGGCTGTCTAAGAGCAGGCAGGGACCGTCCTTTGAAGCAAAACACCAAGAAATGTGATTTACAAGAGGCACTGGGAAGCCGTGCGCTCTTGGAAAGCGCACTGACGGAAATCAGAAACCAAAGAGCTCCCAAAAATAGCCATCCGTCCAGACAGACATGGGAGGAGGGCAGTGATCCAGGGCACTCCTTGCAAGCGTGAAATCCAGAGGCATCCAAAATGCCATGAGTGCCTTGGGCTGTGAGACACCATCACCTCAGTGTGACTTTGGGGCAACAGACCCCTTGTGAGTGCTGTTATCTGCAGCCCCGGAAAGGCCGCGCGCGGTGCCTGTGCTGCGCCTGGGCAGCAAAGCCAGCAGAGCCGGGCACGCTCCCTGCCACGGCCCCCGGCTGCCTCACCTTCCGCCTCCTCCGCCATCTCCTCCTCGTTGCCGCTCGTCCCCGACACCTCCATCTCCTCGTCCTCGGCTGCGGGAGGGAAGGCGGCTTCTTCGCTCTGAACAGCGGCGCCTTTTTTCTTCTTCCTCTTAGCGTTCCTTTCTTTCTCCTGTGGAAGAAAGAGAGGATGGTGAGAGGCAAAGCCCATGGCGAGTTACGGGGGAGCAGAGAGCACTGGTCCTGCCCAGAGCATCTAGAGGGATACTCACACTGTCAGGGATCCCCCGCCCCGGGTAAACCCTGTGAGCACCAGTCTTTGGGACAAGACTCGCCTGTTGAAAGCCCGGCAGCATGGTGTCACCTGGCCAAACCCTTTTGACCGCTGCGCAGTGGCCAGCCTGGCTCTACGTGGAGCTCCAGCCTCAGCCAGCAGCGAGCGCTCAGGAGAAGAATGGCACAGATACATGGACAAGGGACAATCATGCAGAGGTCACCAGTGCAAGGCTGGCAAGAGCCCGGGGTCACGTCTGCTCATGACACACGTGTGACGTGTTGGTCCTGCGCATTTCCAGGCTCTACCTCCAGCTACACAAACACGCGTGGCCGCGACTTGACGCTCATCTGCAGATAACGAAGCTGATGCCCCAGATACGGCCCAGCCAACGTTTCCATGCACCTGCTTTCATGCCCCCTCTGGCAGGTGCTGCCAAAGAACTTTGACTCCCATGCCAGGGCAGCTGTCACCGGTGGACAGTGGCATGCTCAGTGCAGCACGGCATCCCAAAGGTGACTGACTGCCCGGTGTCCTGGCTTGCCCTGAGACAGCCCTGACCTCCCTGGCTGGAGCACGTGCCACAGCCACGAGGGCGCGGACAGCTGCTCCCTCCCGCAGATCTGAAGGAAAAGTCTCAGCTTTGCTATTGTTTCCTGCTCTTGTTGCTTGAGTAAATATTACCGGTAGGAACAGGCTCATCATCTCCGGCTCTCCCTGCAAACCTCACATGAGTGACGTGTGTAGGACGTTTATTTACATGGATGAAAAGATAAAGCCGTGGTGGAAACGTTAACTTTGCTGCTGGATCTCTGTGCTGGGAAGAGCTGGTCCCCCCCTTCCCCCACCCCCAACTTTTCAATCCTTTAGAAAACTTCCAGATAAAACAAACAAATACAACTGCTTTTTGCTTGGAAACGCTGCTTGCTCAAAATCTATTTTTATCAAACTGGGCAGGAGAGAAGGAAAAAAGGCACTTGAGAACGGGCTCTGTGCAGGCGCGGAGAGGCAGCGGGGGGAATGCCCGGCTCTGTGGCTCCCTTGCCCCATCCCAGCCCTGCCGGTGATGCCCCGGTGCTGCCGGCGTTCGCGCCTCTGCCGCGGCAGCGATTCAGCACCGCACGTTCCTGTGCAAGCAGCAGTTCCCCATCACACTAACGCAGTGACAAAGCGCCGACGTTACTATGGCAAAGACTTCTCTGCCTCTTACTCACGGGTCCGTGACTCAGCCGCGGGCAGGAGCAGGCTCCTCACTGGGAATTAGCTGGGAACCAGCCTCTGCCTCAGCACCCTACTTGGCCAGAGCCTGGGGCGGGCAGCTGCTGGCAGAGCAGAGCAGAGCAGAGCAGCAAGCAGCCCCAGGAGCACCGTGGGTCCCTCTCCCGGCAGACCCCACTGCTGGTATTTAGGGAAAATTATGTGAAATACGGGCAGCAGATATTGGCTACATCTAGACATGTGTTCAAGGCCACCACTTTGTCTCTTATCATGCCTACAGCTCCAGACTCCTTGTGCAGTCTTGCTCCTCTCTACCTGCCACCAAGTATTTCTTCAGGAACATCCAGGACTTGGTGCCACTCAAGCGTTCTGACTTGCCAAGACCTCCGAGGATGCATGCTGTCCACAGCAAGGACATGGAACCCTGCACGAGGGGTCACTCCATGCCTCCTCCTCCACAATGTCTTTGTGGGCCATCCTGACAAATTCAGCTTCTCCCTGCACTCACCACCTGATGCAGCAGCAACCAAACAGCTCCCAAACCCCAGAACCAACACAGAGCCACCCTGATGGGAACCTCTCATCAGGCTCAGCCTGTCCTCACAGCAGCACCAAGGCAAGTCAGACACACTCATTCCCCAGAAGCAGAGGCCACCAGACTGCACTCCTGAAGCAGTTTTGCTGTGCAAAGCCACCATCATCCAAAAAAAGCAAGGAATTAAAGAAATGTTGCTCAGAGGAGGTCCACAGGACTTGGTCTCCAAGCAGGACCAGCCCTAGCCCCGGGGATAACTGGCCCCTCTTCCCTGCACAAGCCAAAACAAGCCCCAGCAGTCAGAAGTGACAATCACACCGCGGACTGATCCCAGTGAAGGCAGTGCCTAATCTCCAGCCACTGACAGAAGGAGCAGCTCCGAGGACAGCGTGTATCCCAATGCCCTGCTTTCCTTAAATGCCAAGATTAGCGAGTGCAGTGTGCAGAAGGTCAAGGCTAAGTGACGCTGATGCCTGGGACGCATCCGAGCGGCGCAGCAGCGAAACCAAGCCAAAACACACAGCAGGGCAGATAAGTGAAGCCTCAAGGTGGCCTGACCCTGCCCCAGCAGCGACAGGCTGCCCGCCCCAGGGTGCAGCCAGCTGGTTCGGTGGCTGTTTCCCACCCCGCTCCGGCCACAGCCCCTGGCACAGCCCCGCAGCTTCTCAGAGTCACCTGCACGCTGCCGAGACCCGGGGTCGCACCTGCCTGGGAGAGGAGGCTACAAAATTAACGAGCCCCGTTTGGGAAACGAATGAGATCTGCTAATTAAGTTTACTCTCATTTAGCGTGAGGAGGAAAAGCAGAGCCACTGCATCTCCCTGCACATGATCAGCGATAGCTGGTGGTGGTGAGGTCAGGGAATAATCTGTGGATGTCACGGCAAAACTAAGCGATGCCACGCTGCTGCACCACGTGCTTCCTCTGCAGAGGTCATGGCTGATACTGGGTATAGGATGAGATTTGGAGGCTCGGTTTGCTTGGGAATATATTTAGGAGTCAGGAAGGAAGGTCTATGGCAATTTAATCTCAGTTGTTCTTTTATTTTATTCAGCTTTCTGGCATCTGCTGTTGCCACAAAACAATAGAGTACAATAAATAACAGCTGAATGTTCATTGTTCTTCTCCACGACCGAATCCCACAGCCTCCAATGCTCGAAAAATAAAATGATGATGCTGATATAAACTGCAAGTGAGAGTGAGCAATTAGACTGGAGAAGTCTAGCGGCTGCCTTGGAGGGACGGATGTAGGGAAAAATGTGGTTCCGCAGAAAAACACTTCCGTGATATAATTTCTGCAACATTAGGGAGCAGAGTAAATTAATACACACCGGCTCCACTGCCAGCAAAGCTGTATGATCTTATTTCAGATTCTCCCCAGTAATGAACAATGATATCTTTCTAATGTAACTTTTTATGTTCAGAGGGCTTGATGCACATTTCACAGAATATTTCATTCCAGCCTTTATAAGGGTCTGGGGGTCTTTTATATAGTTTGTTTGCTTTGTTTCTAAAAACAATTCGGTGAAACATGGGAACACAGGAGTGTCTCTGTGCATAGAGAATTAATAAAAAAGAATCGCCGATGTCTTCTCTTTCTCTCATTCCTATAGACTGACTAGGATATTAAATTCCTGGGTGAGTCATTGAATGTTTTCCTGTCTTTCTTTTTACTCTTGCTGTAATAGCTTGCTTGGAAAGATTCCTGCATTGAACATTGTCCTTTGCATTTTCAAAGCACCCCTTGGGGGTTTAGCCATGTGAATTCTATTAGCCAGAAACTGGGAACCCCAGGATATTCTACAAATGAAATAATTATAACCTTTAGTGGCTCTTAGCAGTCCAAGCTATCTCCAGAACACCAAACAAGCCCTACTACATTCACGCCCTGCACCACATGCCAGGAAAGCACCAGCGTTAGCCCCTTCTGAAGGGGAAACCGAGGCACGGAGAGATGTGCACATCTGCTCGCAGTGCTGAAGAAAACCTGTTTCAGACCCAGGCTTTCCTCACATTGTCCAAATCCCTGATTTTCTCTGGGGCAAACCCAAAGCAGTTTACTGCAGGTAACTGCAGAACCTGCAAGGCACAGACCCATGTGGCCCGGCCGGGCTCTCTGCTCAGCGGGGTGGAACAGCACAATCTCACCAGAGACAAAGTATTTGCACGGCCATCGGAGCTTGCACCCTGGCCAACGCACCACAGCCCCCTCCTCCTCCTGCTCCTTATCTCCCCGCGTACCAGCCACGCTCCAGACACCCAGGCATCTCCCACGCAGCAGCTCTGCCTCATCCAGGCCTCCCAGGGACAGACGGGTGGACAACCCTTTCCCGTGCCACTCCGCAGTCCCCACGGCTTTCACCCAACGTGATAAAGGCCCGCCTTGGCTGTGGGAAGCACCCAAGCACTCGCTAGGAAATATCCACAGCGCCCAGTGCAGGCTGGGACAGGGCTCTCACCATTTTCAGTTTGTGCTGCTGTAGGATCTCGTCCAGGTTCTGCCTCTTCTTGTAGTTGAAGTAGAAGTTTTTGCACTGCGACACAGTCTTGGAGCCCACCATCCTGGCAATGGCTGACCAGTTCCGCCCATGCTCAAGGAGACCTGCGAGGAGGAGGGAGAGAGGAGAAAGGTTTAACACCAGGTGCGCTCGCACAAGGGCAGCATTATCCACGCAGGACGGGAAACCTCCTGCGTGCAAGCCAGACTCCACAGGAACAATATGGTCACCAGCACCTGTCTGAATGGCTGCTAGGCCAGGGGATGATCTATGAAAGCCTGTTTTTCTTTCCAAAGGGAAAAAAAGGCACTACGCAGACCGTCTCTGGAATAAAATACAGCCCACAGCCGTGTCTCGGCCAGCCACTGGGCAGTCACGAGGACGAGCGGTGCTCCCTTTCCTTTGGGACGGCTGCAGCAGGTGTTGGCATGCCCAAGAGGACTTGGGACAGCTGCTCTCAGTCCCTAACATGAAGCAAAGGCTCTTCCCACTCTCCCGTGTCCCAGTGACGATTTCAGGAGGGGTGGCAAGGCACATAGTCCTGTTAGGGAAGGGGAGGGAAGCCCAGGCAGGTAAGTGGCAGCATCCTGGCAGGGAAGCCCAGGTGATGTCCCTGGCTGGGAAGAGGCATGCCAGGGGATTAGTGCTGATCACAGGCTCATGAGCAAAAGCAGCTTCACAGGTCAGGCATCACGCCAAGGGGTGGCAATCCCGGCCAGATGGTGCCACCCGAACATGGGGCTCCTGTCAGCACTGGGGCAAACCCAGCAGGGTGGAGGAGGATGAGGGAGGAGACAGTCAGCACCTCCTGTCCTTGCCATCTCTGCAGGGGTATCTGGGCACCCCTGGTCCTGCAGATGGAGGCAGGAGTTACAACCACAGCCAGGGGGTGGGTGCAGTGGCACCCCAGGCTCCTGGGGGTGACCTGCGAAAGGGCCATCCAGGCTTTCTGGGAAACAACGCCTCGCTGCCTGCAATTATTCCTGCAGGGTGGTTGGTCCTTCCTGCGTGTCTCGTGGGGCTGGAGCTGCCACCAGCCTATGGGACACATCCAGCCTGGCTTGCTCCTGACTGCCCATGTGATGCCACCGTCAGGCCAACAGTTCCCCAGCCCTTCCCTGCACCTTGTGAGGGCACAGGATGCAGAGTCTGTAAGCCCAGGGGCACTATACTGCCACAGAAAGGCAACTTCAGGATGAAAACCAGCAGGGAATCAACCTGCTAAGAACATCTTTCTCCTTTGCTGGGGGGGGTCTTCTGCCCAGAGGCCACCAACCACAGAGCCCTGTGTGGCTGGGAGTGGGCACTGACCACTGGCTCCATATCCAAGCCCCTCCCTGGCTGCTCTGACACCATGGCGCTTGGGACCATGGTGAGCCCCACACTGGGGCTCCTGGCACGGCTGTTCGTGCCTGGGAACGTGGCAGCTGTGCCCCAGCCCTGCTGCCAGCCTCCTGCCAAGCTGCTGCCATGTGTCAGCCCGGCCCTAAAGTGCCAGCACAACCTCTGCTTCAGGCCAGCAACAAACCCCAGGGGATGGGCTGATCTCAGCACAGCCACACACAACTGGGCCCCAGGGACGCGCCTCCAGCCAGGATCTGTTCTGTGAGTCTGTGCAAGGGGAGGGCAGGGCTGCATCGAACAGATAGCACCATGTACCCCCAGAGAGATGAAATCCCCCTCCCTGCTTCCCAGGTCTTGGAGAAAACCAGCAGCACCCAGCACAGCAGGAGTTAACATCCAGCTGGTGCCTGTATCCTGCCTGTCCCAGCACCAGGCTTATCAAATTGCATGTACGAGGCATCACATGCACTGAGCACCAGAAAGGCCCTGGCAAGCCAAGAAACAAGTTTGAGCTTTAACTCTGCAACTCCCAGCCTTGCTCAGCCAAACCCACGACCTCCGTCACCCCGCTGGTGGGGTGGGACTTCTTAGAAAAAATAATAGATAAAAAAAATCACATCCGGCCACCAATCCTGAGGCAACGAGTGGGGCAGGAGTCCTCCCCCTGCCGTTGCTGAATGCCGCGGGGGAAAACAGGACAGTCCCCAGTGGCACAACCCATCCCCTCTGACACAACCCACTGCTGCCGTCCAAAGCAAACAAGCAGCTCCGTCCCTCTGCTCATCACCGCACTGGTGGCCCAGCACCAAGTGTGACAGCCGGGGTCAAGGCTGATTGTGTGCCCGGGGCAAAGCTGAAACAAAGACACGGGCAGCGGTGTGGATGTGCCACGAGCACGGGTGCTTTGGCAGGAAAGATGCCAGGAAGCAGGACCTGGCATGGCAGAGCTCGGGGCTGGGGGAGGGGGGCGATGGATGTCAATGTGAGCAGTCCCCAGCGTGGTGTGACCTTTACCAGCCACAGGCAATGCCACCTCCCGGCTGTCCTTCCCCCTGCCCAGGCTGGCTGTGCCCCTGCTCGCCAGGACACTGCTGAAGGAGCCTGCACCTGACCGGGCAGGTGGCCGCGTCCGTGCCGGGCTCTGGAGGAGGAGGAGGAGGAGGAGGCTGCCTGCAGCCCCTGCCTGCGGGACCGGCAGAGAGCCCCGCCGCTCTTCTACATGAAACCAGAGCGAAACAGCAACACCGGCTTCCCACGCTGTAGTTATCTGCACACTCGNGCCCCAGCCCGCCCCGGCACACGCGGCCCCTGGTTCCGCATCGCAGCTGAAACTGTGACTAACCGAGTTATCAGATCCTCGGGAAGGCTGAGCTCCTCGGCTCGGGGCGGGGGCTCCGGACGCAGGGTCTGCCGCAGGCACGCAGCCACACACAACCTCGAGGTTAACCCCATCCTTCGGACCCCAACACCCGACTTACGTGCTCCGGCTCCGGCGGGCAGGGAGCACACCTGGAGTGTGCAGCGGGTGGGCTGGGAAGGACACGGCTGTCAGGGCACTTCTTCAAATCCCCCCCGGGCACGGCAGCCCGCGGCAAAGCGCTGCGAGTGCTCCGCTCACACCCTCCCCACGCATTTCGCTTTCGCTCCCTCGCAGCAGCCGGAGACAGAGAAGAAAGCAAAGCCGGTTCCTTAAATCCTGGGGGCGAGAGGATTTCAGAGCCATGGGCGGCCGGGAGCGGCGAGCGAACGGGCGCCGAGGCTGGAAACCAGGTCACAGGCGGCAGACTCCTGACCCCGATGGCAGAAGTTGGTGGGAACACATGCTCCGGCCCCAGCGCTCTTCCCTTTGGAGCCAACAGCGTTCTCCGCTCTCCTCCTGCTCGCTCGCCGGAGCGTTCCAGCCGGCTGCAGCCGCGGTTGTTAAGGTGGATGGAAGCGCCGCCAGTATTTTCTCCCCTACCTCATCTCCTTGCTCAGCAGCTCGGGGCTACGGGGAGACTGTGCAGTTTCAGGAGATGCCCGACGTTGCCAAGAAATAATAACAATTAAAAAAAAAAAGGGGGAAAAAAAAAAAGGCAGGAGAAAAGCGAAGGGGCGGGAGCGCGGCAGCTCCGCTCCTGCCAGCCCGGGGACGGGGAGCCGGTGCCGTCGGTATGTGGCGGAGCAGCGAGCAAGCTCTAATCTGTTCCTCTGGCTGACCCGGGGCTCGTTGCATCTGAATGTGACCTCTAGACAGAGCATTAATAACGAACGTGGCGCTGACCCAAGCTGACAAGGGGTGCGGCGCTTGGCACCCGCTCCCGCCCTCCCTCGCTCACTTTCTGTCTCCCTCGCTCTCGGCTGAATGTCAGCGGCAGGGGGAGGGATCCAGGAAAACAAAGCTTGGCTAATAGTTTTCTCCGCTCTCAAGTGAATCAAAGGCGCTTTTCTTTGGGGACGTGCGCGCCGGCGAGCCCAGTGCCGCACCGACGGGCTGCCGCGGCGCCCCAGGACACCTCGGCCCTGCAGCTGCTGCCCTGGAGCAGGAGGGACGGGGAGAGGTTTGGCACCGCTGTCGCCATGGGCGGACCGGGGCCTCTGCTCCCGTACAGCAAGTGGAGGCTGGAAGGAAGAGGAGCTCGGAGAGCCGGGTACTGTGCTCAGCATCTCGGGGAACAGAGAAGAAACGTGGAGGGGCAGCGCGGCAGGCGAGGGCTGTCGGCTCGCACCCCCCTCGGCTCTCTGCAGCTGGGGGTTTTCACCAGAGGCATTCCAAGGCTCTCTGGCACGGCTGCCCAGCTCCACCCTGGGCTTGGTGAGGGCGGAGAGAGCCCGTAAAAGGGTCCCTCAATGGGAACTCGCGTGGATTAAGAGATTATAGGGGAAAAACTAAGTGATATCATTCCCCACGCCCGACGGTACCTGGTATGATCCTTCAGTACCTCTTGCGCCCACACACCCTCTTGGGAGCGAGCATGGAGGCAGTTCTGGCTACGGCACGGCCAAAATGTGCCGCAATCCTATTCTGCAGAAAGACCAGCCCCATGGAGTCAGCGGCACCACCCAAGGCATCCCGAAAGCGTGGTCTGCATCGCTTTCCCGCACTAACCTCGGGGTGGTTTGCAGAGGCTCGGAGAAGGTGAGTAACTTCTCCAGGGCCATGGATCAGTGGGTGGCAGAGCCAGGTGCACGCCAGGCTCCTGATGCTGTGCCAAGGGAAGCAGTGGGGACGGTGCGTGGGGGACGAGCCCACATCCCCGCAGGCGCTGGGGTGCCGCTGGAGGGACCATGGCGCAGGCAGCCGGCTCGGCGTGCTCTCGCTACCGTGGTGGGTGATGCCCTTCCTTCCTTCCTTGGTGAGTGATGCCCTTCCTTCCTTCCTTCCTCCCTTCAGCTGATGCTGGCACCAGCCTGCCGTGCTCCTGGTGGACCTCTCTTTTGGCGACTGGACCCAAGCACGCCTCTGAAGTGTCCCACGGCTTCAAAGGAGCTTGCAGCTGAACTCCCCAGCACCTTTCGCTTCTCTGCAGGGAGGCAGTGTCACCAAGCAAGGTGTGGGTACCTGACCCGCAAGGAGTGGGGACCCTCGACAAGCTCAGCTCTAGTGCAATGTCCCCCTCTCTGCTGGCCCTGGCTGAGGACCCTCAGCTCCCCTTTGAAAAGGATGGTTCCTGGACCACTGCATCCACCTGCTGCAAATCCTCGAGCCCTGTGCCCTGATGCAGACCTGCCTGGCTTTACTACTCCTACCACAGCCTTTCTTTTTTGCTGTGTCCTATCCTTTGACACGAGGGGACAGAAGTCCCCCTCAGGATGCCTGCTCCTGGAAATGTGCCATCCCCTCTGGTCCAGCATGGCAGTGAATACATGTGGAGCAGCCACTGCTGGCAGGCCCAGCTCTCTTCTTTCACCTGGTTCAGATACTATTCCCGCTCCCTTATTGTTGAAAAAATAATACTCAAAATTAAAATGTAGGCAGCAAATTATAGTAATTACCCAGCAGTTCCTCCTGACAGGCCTTTTGTATTCCATTCACTGACACTCACTAAGCAAATCCTCGCAGTTTGCTCCTACACACTCGAGAAACATTCAGCCAATGGTGGCACAAAGTGCAGCTCCAGGGGCACGGTGGGCTCCGACACCACAGGCACAGTCCTGGGGACACCACCTTGGCCGAAAGGCAGCCAAGCACCGGATGAGACTGCAGTCAAACAAAGCCTCACTCAGGGCAAGCATGGCTAATTTACACCTTGGACACAGCTGTGCCCTCATGGCACCCAGTCTGCCCCATCCTGATAATTTCCACCACGTCGCTTCGTACAGACTTCACGACAAGCACCAGGCACATACGGCACTCTGGCTGTGGACACTGGCATGGCCAGGTTAGGCTCTCCTTGCTCTGAGCTCCCCTTGCACCCTGCCTGGAAAGAGGACACCTGAGTGGGAGATCCCAAGGCACGTCCCACCCCAAGGCCACCCAGAAGGACAACGTGCAGCGACGGACACGGGCTGCAAACCAGTTTCTCCAGCCCACATTTACTACTATCAGAAGGTTCTCTCAGTTGTAAATACCTCTAATGGGAGAAGGGAAGGCTCCAACACAAACACAGGGGAGACGAAAGGAGGAAGGTATGGAGCTGCTGGCTCCCCAGCATCACCCAGCCAGCTCCTGCATTCCAAAGGTGATGTAAGGTGGCTGACTTTTATTTTAGTTTCGTGAACAGAATGGGACTGGGGAAAAAATGGTTCAGGTCAGTCCAAAACTCAGATGAGTTGTTGGCAGCACTGAAAATAAGCGGTCGAAAGAGTGCCTTTGGTATCCAAGGGAATATTTTATATCTACTCAGAAGGAACTACACAGGAGTCTTCATGGGTTATTTAACTCTCTGCCATCAGTATTTTATATTCGTGCCCAACCCTCCTTTGCCTCATCACGCTGACTCCATCCTGTGGCCTCTCCGTGTCCTCGGCGTGGGAAAAGGCATCATGAGCCCAAGGCTGGTTGTGCCCTGAGGACAAGGAGCACAGAGCCTGGGCAAGGCACGGGAGGACCTCAGCAAGAACCTGCCACTTCCACCCGCCTCTTTTCAAAGAACAAAACCACTTGTTAGACACCACGGGAAAACCCCGAGCTGGGCGAGAACAGATACCAGACTTTAAAGACTAACAAAGGTCATGTCGAAACCTCCCGGTTCATCGAGTTCAGCTCCAGGGTTGTTGCAGCTGCCCTGAAGCACTGGCACTATCGGTGACGCTTGGTGGAGGGGCTGGGGCAACAATAAACCCACCCACTGCTGAGGATGGTGCTCGCCCACTGCTCGAAGACCCCCTTCCAGCCTACCTTCAGCTCCTGCCTGCGTGGGCTCACCCAGCAGGTGCCCCAAAGGCAGGAACTGCCTGAACATTGCCTTTTAAGGAGCAGCCCCATCCCGCTGCCGAATGCCTCTGCACCCTGCCCGGCAGCAAAGCAGTGGGTGCTGCCTGCTTCCCGGCTTGGGAAGGGAAGGGGGAACTCCTCGAGCAACTCCGGTTAAATCATAACTTCCCGCTTTAAGGATCACAGCCATGGCGCAAGCAGATAATATCAGAAAAACACATTCTCCCATCGTTATCCCAATCTCTGCACATTTTGACAGACTACTGAATCGAAGTTTATTGCATAATGGAAGTGTCATTAAGCAAGAACTTTCCTCTTGCTGGGTTTTCGTTCCCCTATTTAAGTTTAGTAACATGGTACTCCCCTTCACTGTCTCTCCTGGCAGACACAATCCTGCCTTCTCCTGACTGGAAACTCCCTGTGCAGCACTGTGACTGTGGAGGAGAGCAGGCAGCTCTGGTGTCTCTCTGTCCCAGGGCTGTTTTCTCTCACCTCCCTGAACATAAAGACATGGACTCTCACGCCACACACAAGAAACCCAGGGCGGGACAGCAAGGCCAGGCCGATCTCCCGGCTGTTGAGCAGAGGTCACCGACCGTCCCCATCTGCCAAAGTACCCCGGGGTGGTAGGGCTCACTTTCCCTGGGACTCACATCTTAGCTTAAGGCCCTAAACCAGCCAGCTACAGGCTCTGACTGGTACCAGCACGGAGGAGGGTGCCTTGGGTGGCTGAGTCCTTTTGATGAGGAGGACGATGCCTGTGTCTCTGAGCCCAGCCTGAGCAGGCCACCACCCCCTCTGCCCCTGCCCAGCCATGCTGGCAGCAGCTCTGCCACCGCCTCCTCCAGCCTCTGAGGTTACCTCGGGAGTTTCACAGTTGCTGTGGCTCGGAAACCCCCACCACGCAGGTCCCTGGAAATGCCAGACAGAGCCAGTTCGAAGCATTAAAGCGGCTGCTTCCTGGCAGAGGGGAATTTGGCTTTTCTGTAGAAGTCTGGTGTTGCAATCAGTTTCCCAGGTTGTAACGAAGGGAGAAACAATCAGCCATTGGGCTTTACACCAGCAAATCTCCCTGCCTCCTCCTGGCCCCTGGGCTGGAATAGCACTGCAGGCTCCCACGCTCCATCCTTCCTTTGCACAGGCTTTGGCAGCTGGTGTTAAGACTCCTTAAGCGCACCTCTAGCATCCAGCATAAAACAAGAGGCACTTTTTAACAACCAGATGCTGATCTCCAAAATAAAGCAGTGCTCGGAAAAGATCCCTCCAACGACCCTCCCCTGCCAGCATCTGCTCGCCCCATTACCTGGCCTCAAGCCAGTTTGCTTGATTAAAGTCTATCTATTAAGTTTTGCGACTATAGAGAGCCCTGTTCAGCAACGCACAGGATTGGCACTGGGTTGTAAAAGAGGGTTGGAACAGCTTAAAGGCGAGCGAGCCAAACACTTTGGGATATTCACAGGCAAAGTAATCCAAGTCCACAGCTCCCATCGGCACCTGGGCAGCCGGCGCTCCAGAACATGTAATCACCATCCCAGCAGCAGGTGCATTTTCCAAGCTGAGCCGAACCTGCTAACACGCCTATTTGCCTTTGCCATCCCCGAACGGCACTCATTTCCATTTTAATTTCCCATTTACAATCCTCTCTGGGCCAGGAGAGTCGGCAGCAACGCAAGCGGGATGCACGGGCTGGGGACGTGAGCTCGACAGCCCATCAACAGGACGTGACTTTGGCAAAAAATTAAAGCAGCGAAAGAGCTGGCGCAGGAGCGGCACGAGGAGGGGAAGTGGCAAGAAGGGCTGTGCTACACTCAGCACTTTTTAAAAACGGTCTCAGCAAAGGCTCTGAATCAGCTCCAGGATGTAAAGTCACCCCACGCTGCCCGCAGCCCGGGCTCTTGAGAGCTCCCCAACACGTGCCTGCTGAGTGCTGGGGTTCACCGTCCTCTCCCTAAAGCCCAGAGCTGCGAGCACAGGCAGACACTCTTCGTGTGCCTGGGACAGATCACACTGAAGCCATAAAGCTCCGAAGAGTGGGGTGAAACTACATCCCGTGCTACAGGCACCAGCAGCTCCAACACTGCAATGGACAAAGCGTCTTCCCCATTTCCTACAGCCAACTCCTGCCTCCTGGGACACGCGTGGCTCCAGCCGCAGCCCAGACATCCCTGGTGCTGGCACAGCTCCTGGGGCTGGAGAAAATGAGCAGCACACTCCCTGTCTTCCCCACACCCTCCCCGAGGCGCACTGGGAACAAACCAACAGCAGGACAGGCAGGATCCGATCCCACAGCTCAGGACCCACCACCCTGCACCAATGCCAGCAGTCAGATGCTGTCCATCCTCAACTGCTGCGTTAGCTCCAGCACAGATGTTAAGAGAAAGAAAATGAGTGTCTCACCTTTTTTAGCCGTCTCCATCTCCTCTTCAGTCCAGCGAGAGCTTTCATTCATTTCCAGGGAAGCTGGGAAGGAAGAAGGAAAGAGCAGTCAGCTGTGAGCAGGACCCAGCAAGCACAGTGAGCTCACAGGAGGTGTCCCAACACCCAAACCCTGTCCCATGCCCTGTTCCCTGGAGGCACAACAAAACCCCATGCAGTGCAGAAGTGCTTCCACAAGAAAGGCTGTCGTGAGGCTGTTCCATGCCACTGTACCCCGTACACAACATCCCCTCAGGATGCACCACAGTGATGCAAAACCTCCAGTTTGGGTCTGGAAGCGAAGCCAGATGGCTTGAGAGTGGCAGCAGATTTCCTGCTGCTTTGGTGCCACGCACCCCGGCCCAACAACAGGTAGCTAAGATGGAGGCGGCTGTGGCTGTGTGCTTTGGAGGAGGCAGACGCAGGGTGGGACCGTCAGAGACGGAGAAACAGCGTCACCTCGGCGGTGACTTTGGCCGACTGCAGCTGTCAAGGGTGTTGGCCGTGTGTGACCGCGGGCTCCCTCTGTGCCATCACTGGGCTCTCGGACAACACCCCCGAGCCACTTCAGCAACAGCGGGGGCTCGTCCAGAGCAGGGCCCGTTTAAGGGGACATTCTGCTCCAGCCAGGAGAGGCTGACGGGTGTCAACATCTGATGCTGCCCCTCTCCCCCACTCCAAGCAGGTGCTGGGGACACCGAGGTCCTGCATAAAGCCTTCACTATGCACCAGTCCTGCTGGCAGCCTGGCACAGAGCAAACCCTACAATAACAAACTGGGGTGTGAGTCAGAGACAAAAAACAACTCGGTAAGGAAACAGATTTCCGGCTCAGGCTGCCAAGGGGTTATTACTCCAAACAACAGGCAAAGCATTATTTCAACAGTGATGAGAGATGTTTTGACAGTGTCCTTTCAAAATGGAAAACAGGCTGATAGGTTCAGGATAAAGAATACATGCAAGGAGAGAAGGAAGGAGCTTCCAAGAAGCTCTACAAGAAGCTGAGACCCTGTGGGAGGACCGTGTGGGTTCCAGTGCCCACAGCACTTCAGAGCCAGCTGAGCACGACTGCAGGTGTCACCTCCCGGAAGACAGCGCGGGTCACTGCCTCCCCTAGAACCGCGTCCCCCCCGGGACACCAGCCAAGAGGGAGGGAAATCGATACCCCACCGCTTCCCCCTGGCTGCAGGCAGGGCCAGGGCCACAGCGCCCGTTTACGTAAGAGCGAGTGTCCCCAGCGCTGTGCAGGCCCTTGGCTCAGCTGGTGATGGCTGTTATTGTATGGTAAAGAAATGTCACAGAAACGGCCCGTTTGGTTTGATTAATGGCATCGGCTGAGGTTGCGCAGTTATGAAACAGATGCCTACGGGGAGCTCCGGCACGCTGCAGTTAAACCACAATACGGTTTTGTGTTGTTTTTTAATGTTCAATTGGTATTTAAAATGCAATAACTTTCTTAGCCAGCCTAAATTAAAGCGCTATTGGAGAGACATAAAGTGAAATCAATTGCTCAGATATGTCACTGGAATTGATCCATTCCTTTTTCCCAATTTAACATGGTCTAAAGGCTTTCCTCTGTGTGCGCAGTGAAGTTTAACAAGGACTCTGAGATACCAGGATAAAAAAATCCCATCTAAGTTACTGGCATTATCTGCTGCTTCTCTGCAGCACTGCTGAACAAGTTGGAGGGAGAGAGCAGGGCTCCGTTGTGCTGGGGACTATTTATATCGCCTGTATGAAAACAGAGCGCTCGCAATCAAGGCTTCAGCCAGTTGTCAGCAGAGAACAGGGAGGCGAAACACCTCCGCGTGATTTATAGCACATGGAACAGCACAAGCAAGAAACTGCAGAGCAAGGAAACCGAGAGGAGTCACCCTGCTTTTATTTTTACCTGCCTTAGGTAGCACAGCAATAATTTAGTGCTTTGACAGAGTAGAAAATATAGGAAAATCAGCCAAATTCCTCGATGCACTGGCTTCTCTAAGTCAATACAAGATCCTGCTCCCTGAGGTGGGAACTACTCATGCTGCAGATGCCAGAGGCAGACATGCCCAACCTGAGGCTGTGGATGCTGCCATGAATTCCCATCTAGCCCGAGGCCAGCGTGGCACGGCTATAGCTGACTGCCCCGTGTGGCTGTGGGCTGGTGCAGTGCCCGGGTGCCATGGTACAGGCAGCACCCTCTGCTGCATCAGGCCTGGATGGAAATGGACCAGCCCAATGCCCAAGGCCAAGCAGGAGGAGATCCCCCAGGCTGCAGCTGCCCCACACAAATTTGAAAACAGAGCAGGCAGGAGAACTGGCACAGACCCAGGCAAGCCTGGGAGGGCAGAGCAGGGTCCTGTGCAGAGGTCAAGGGGATTCGGAAGCCTGATCAGCTGCAAAGGGAACCAGCTCCAGGTGCAGGAGGGACACGAGCCTTGCCAAAGCACTGCTAAAACTGACGGCTTCTCTTTTTGTCTTTTGCAACACTTTCCCTCTGAGGCCATAAAACCCACCAACACTCAGCCAGGACAGCAAGGCTTGCAAATACCCCCAGTTATCCTGGTGAACCACGCTGAGTAATTCACGTGATAGAGAGAAACGTCATTTCCACTCCCCAGAAAGAAGGATTTCACGAAGGGGAACCCCTTCTTCTGCGAGCGGGGAGCAGAGCAGGGTGATGCCCCATCCCAGCACAGTGGATATCCCAAAGGCCCAGCCCAGGGCAGGGTGCCCCCATCCCCTGTCACCTACCCAGCTCCGCGCTCTGCTGTGGCGTGGCTGCCTCCTCGTTGTTGGCCTCGTTGGCCATGGAGCGGGTGATGCGGCCCTTGCGCCGGCCCTGGCTGTTGGCGGTTTTGCGACCTTTGGAGGTGACCGCTTCTTTCTCATCGTTGTCTTCCCCGGATGTGTCGTCGTTCTTGTCCCTGCAAAAACAGGGAGAGAAGGAAAAAAAAAAAACGTTGTTTGGTTGGTCTGATTTTTAGGTCAAGCAATTATTTCTCTGCACGTGTTTGGGGATTTTTTTTTCTTTTTGTTGTTGGTTTTTCAGGGGGGCAGGTCTGCAGTTTTTTTGCAGACGCAGGCTCTTTTCCTGGCTGGGATTGGCGGTGGGGTGATTTGTGGTGGGGTTTTCTTTCTGCAGCTGGCTGCAGCTCCACCACCAAGTGCACGCAGAGACCTGACGGAGACAGGTTTAATACCAGACCATTCAAATTCATCCCTGCCTCCTCCTCATTTATCTTCCTGAAAGGGACCTGCTGGTAAATGTCTTTGCAGCCTAGATATAATGAAGCCAGATGTTCTTTTAAACCAAGTATTAAGCCCATTACAGATAGCGAGCGGTCTGCGTGCCAACCTTTCCCTGCCACGGTGCTGATGCTCGGCGTGAGGGAGGCAGGGCTGGCTGGAGCTCTTCATCTGGGAGTGCTCACGTTGACATCAATAACACTAAAGGTGAAGTGCCGCGCTCTGCTGCGCCTGGATTGCTCCTCCAGCTCCCAGAGGCTCTCGTAACAACAAAACAAGCTGGAGGATCACAGGAGCTTTGCAGATTGATTGGGTTGATATTAAAAAAAACCCCATATCGAGTTGCTTTCCCAGTTTGGGAGCAGCAGGGAAGAGGAATGAGGAGGAGGATCTGCTTTTCCCTCCCTGCAGAGGAGGTGAGGTGGGCAGACACGGTCCTGCACAGGGTCAGGCACCCCTGGACTATGCTGCATCCCACCACCGCATTCCAGCACTGCAGCCCCAGCCCAATGCTCACACTGGAGCCAGGCAGGGAGGGTCGTCCTTACTTTGTCAGTTCTTCTTTGTCATTTTCTGTTTCCTGCTTGTCTTCCTCCTTCTCTCCCTCCTTTTCTTTTTCTTTCTCTTTTTCATCTTTCTCTTCTTGGCTGCTCCGGGGCATTTGCTGCTGCTGCAAAACAAAGGGCATAAAATAAACCAAGCCCTCAGCACCGAGGCGGACACACAGCAGCACCTGGGCCAACCCAAACAACTGCTGTGAAACAATGCTGGGGGCGAGTGGCCAAGAGGAAAGAGCTGCAGGCACAGGGTGCAGGCAGGGCACTGGTGGAGGCCACAGGGGCTGACAGCTTTCCAGGGAGATCAGAGCTAGCTCAGGATCAGGCATGGCAGCTGCACTCTGGCTCCTGTTCCAGGCAGTGGGGACAGCCCCAGCTGCTCCCCTGGGATCAGGCAAAAAGCAAGGATCTGTTGTGGGGGTAAGGCAGAGAGGTGAGAACCACCCTCCTGTTCTGGCTCAGCCACACGGGTGGTGATTTGCAGCCAGCGGATGCATTTTGCTGGAGCATGAAGCAGACAGGGCACCAGTGACACCCCGAGGCTCGGTGATATCAGTGCTTTCGATCTTTTTCCCAAGCATCTGACACAGCCCATGGGGGATGTTTGTGGCTCTGTATCACCGAGCAAGGAAGGTGCCCTCTCTCTGCCCACTCTTCACCACCTGGCACCCTCAGCAGAGGCCGTGAGCCCAACCACCCCAACGCGGCTGCTGCTCGGACCGAAGGCACCACGGTACCCCAGGGAGGGACACAGTGATTATTATAGTTCTGGATTTTGTTTCAACAGCTGCAGGAAGGAGGTTGCTGGGGAGGCCTGGTTCCCCTGACCTCCCTTCCCTCTGGCAACCAGCAAACGAGAGGCATTGCAGAGAGAAGTAGAAATTAGAGACGGAAATGATTTATTAAACCATCCTGCTCCTGGCTAATGCAAGGCTGCTTGCTCCAGGAAACCCACCCGAGCTCACCCGGCCCCTGCCCAGCCTGCAGGGCTTCCACCACCCCTTGGGAAAGGGTTTGGTGATGTAATGGGGGGTAAAATTGCCTTAAAATGGATTTATCAGCAGAAGGTGGCTGGTCTGGCTGGCATGCAGCCATACAGCAAGTACAGCTGAGGTGTCCCCACAGCCCTTGAGCCAGCAGGACTGGCCTGATCCCAGTCTGCAGAACTGGGAGGCTGCTTTGAACATGGGCATCCTGCAGCAGTGCCACTGGGTGCAAGCGGAGCTCTTTGACCCCATGGGCTGTGCCAAAATCAGAAGCGTGAAGCTGTCAAATGGAGCAATTTAACGAGAAAACTGCTGATTCTTTCAGGTCCTGGTTCAACACAAGTCCTTAAAAGCCAGGCACAGTACCACTGAAACCTCACAGACTTTCAGTTCCTCCTTGTACAGGGGAGGCAGCTGTGCCACCAGGATCCCGGCACGCTTGGCCAGCCCCTGGAGCACCTCTGCACACACAGAACACAACTGCAACACATCAGGTCACACTCCTGTTGCTCCAGAAATCGTGGGATGCAAGGCTGGGCGGCCCCAGGGGAGAGGGAGTCAGGGAACAGTTGGGATGAGCACTCGGTTGCCTACGATTTTCCAAAGTCCACAGATCACCAAGGCTTGGGGAACAGGCTGTCTCATGCAGCAAGCGGCCAAGGGAAGTTCAATCCCCAGCGTACCGGGCACTGCCCTCGTCAGCCCCCAAACCTGGGGAGGAGGAGGAGGAGGGCAGTGGACAAGCTGGAACAGAAGGTGGGGAAGCCTGAACCGGCTGCAGAGGAGCAAGGGGCATGCATCATGTGCATTTCCCCAGCGCTGCCCTGAACTCTCTGACTCTGAGTCACTCCATGGTGAACCCTGAGCGTGGGTTCAGCCCAGACAGACACCCATGAGGTGAGGGCTGTGACCTCCGAGGGCCAGGCAGGCAGCAGGACAGGCTCCACCCCAGCCCTGGCCACTACCATCCATCTGCATTCCCCTCACCAAAGGCTTTAGCAAGGGAGGGGAGCCCACATGAGGTTCAGAGTATTTCTACCACTCAATTGCAAATATTTTCTTTTGAGGCAAGGAGGAAACACTTCATCTCAGAGACCCCAGATCTTGTTCAGATTTAAACCCAGCCGTGACCACACAAGTACCTGCCCTAGCTTCAGGCTGGAGTGAGCATCCAAGAAAGGTTCAGCATCATCTTATCCTGTCTGTACACTTGTCTGAACTAGGGGGCTGCCAGCCTGAGCAGCCATTGCAGCTTTTCCCCAGAGGAACAGGCTGGAATGGCAGCGATGCCAAGGAGCTCCCTGTACCAGCCTACAAATGCAAGAGCAGGAAGGCAGGGAGAGATGAGAGTGGCCTTTGTGGCTCACACGGCAACACAGGTGCTCCCCTGCAGAGGCATCTGCCAAGCTTCGGCATGGCAAGGATGGGCAAACCCCACTGGACTGGCTTCAGTGGGCTACTGCATATCCCTCTCCTCCCAAACGTTTCAAGCCCAGCCTGGTAGGACATCAAATTAAGGTTTCTCCCAGTGCAGAGACACATCTCGACCCAAGGATGCCCTCTAGTGATTGCCCTGCTCTGGCCACGGCCGGGTGCCCGATGCCAGGAGCGAGAGCCAGGTGGGATAAGCACCCTGCACCCAGCAGGACAGGTCTCACCTGTCAGCCAGGTGAAATACATAAAATAGGCAGCATTGTCACCACCAGGCCATGGTGGGAAAACTGACCCAGCTCCACCCAAGGCTGCGCTCATGTCTTCATCTGAGGAAAGGCTCCCAGCCAGATGCTGATCCGAACCCTGGCAAGCCCACAGTGATGGCTTATCTCCTGTACTAGAGCTTGGCTGCACAGCAGGGCACCTGCCAAACACCCCAGGAAACGCCTCTGCTCACGAATGCTCCCTTACATCACACCCGGGGGTACACGCCGGGCTGGAAGCTGCGGGGCTGGCACCGAGCACCCAGCCCTGGGTGGGGAGCGGGCACCCTGGGGTCCCGAATGAAGCCATTTCTGAGCTCAGCTACAAATGGCACACACAGAGGGGACCGTCCCCTGGTGATTGACCATGGCAGGTGCCCCAGCCCATCCACGCTGTGTGCTCTGCCCCAAACCTCAGACCGGCATCGGAACCAGACCACGGCCTGGCACAGAGGTAGGAAGGCACCGCCAGGAACCCGCGAGCCGGCCGGTCCCCCCTCCCGGCGCGCTGCCCCCGCGGTGTGTGGGGAGGCTATTCTTAGTGCTGGACACGGACCAGCTCTGGATGATTCAAGGGATGGGACGCCATCCCAAAGCGTGACGGGCCAGGAAATGCTTCCCCAATTACCAGCTGATGTTTCCCTCTGATTCACACCACCCCGGCTAGAGGTGGACTGGCAGGTGGGTCAGCCCTTAGCGGGCACGCCAAAGGCCGGCACCAAAACTGCTCGGCTCCCGGCAAGCTTAAACCTCTCTCCACCTACATGTCTGCCATCCTGGGGATGAGGCACTCCACCTCCCAGAGCTAAACCAGGTACGTGCTCCCTGCCTTGCGCACGAGGGCGAAGGGATGTGCCCGAGGCCAGGAAGATGCCTGTGGCAGAGGGCAGGGCTGTCCCTCCCTCCCAGGTCAGACGCTCTAACCCCGGACCGCCCTTCCTCCTCCTCCTCCTCAGCATCGCTGCTGCTTGTTTTTGCTGCCGACACATCCTGTTTATTTAAATAGGCCCCAGGACAAAATGGGACGCGGAACGCGTGAGCGAGAGGCCGACCCTGCCCCGAGTCCAGGGGGACAGGCGGCCTCCTCCGCCCCCTGTGCTCCGGCCCGAGCTGCTCCGTAATTACAAACACCTGCTCACCTCTGCCCCGAGCTCGCTCCGGCCCCGGAGCAGCTGGAGCGGCGCAGAGCGCTGCCAGCTCTCCCGGGAACGCGGCGTTCCGGGGGCCGGGGCCCGCCGCAGGCACACATGCT
>WEIT01015590.1:177708-205637 GCA_013389985.1 Dryoscopus gambensis | reverse complement strand
ACAGACTGACCATCGTCCCCCTGCCAACAGACTGACCATCGTCCCCCTGCCAACAGACTGACCATCGTCCCCCTGCCAACAGACTGACCATTGTCCCCCTGCCGACAGACTGACCATCGTCCCCCTGCCGACAGACTGACCCATTGGCCCCTGCTGACAGACTGACCATCGTCCCTCTGCCAAGAGACTGACCCATCATCCCGCTGCCGACAGACTGACCATCGTCCCACTGCTCACAGACTGACCCATCAATGGCTTTGCCTGGTGGGATGGTCCCCCACCTGCCCATCCCAGCAGTGTGTGGGGGACAGTGGCTTTTCCCCCCCAAGGAATTCACTGACAGGAAGCAGATCTGGCACGCTGCAGCTGCTCCACTACCACAATGGCAATGTTACTCCAAAATCAATGCAAATTTACTCTGGAATAAAAACCTTACGACCCAAACGGAATAATTATGTTGAAGTAGAGTCACTTTCCTTCCAGCCCAGTTTCAGCCCAGCACTCATGTTCCCACAGCCCAGCAAAACAGCTTCCCAAAGAATGAAGCACACGGTGCTCCAATTTTGGTGTCCCTGCTTTAGGATTCAGGGGGTTCACAGAGAGACGCTGAACTATCCTGAAGAGCAACGGCCACAACCCTGAGTTGTAGGGGCACATCCACATAAGGGTTTCTCGTTACAAGCTCATGCAAATTTATTCTTATTACTGTACACTGACTATTGGATCAGATTGTTTTACCACGGCACAAATGTTTATTTTTTTCAATGAGAAATGACAACAAGGAAGCTCTTTCTCTTCCCAGCAATTCCCCCCTCGCAGGGTTATATTACCTTTTTCATACACAAACACAGAGCATTATTTTAGAAAGATCTTAATCTCAGGAGCTTCAATATTATGCATCGTGACCCACTGGATGTCGGTACCTTCCACGGACCAGTGCCATGGAAGGCAGCGTGCCGGGAGCATCCTGCCTTGGAGTGGGCGGCTGCTCCGCTTTCTGACGAACTGCAAGTGGAATCATGTGAAGCCCCTGCTCTTGGCAGGAGATTTTTAGCAGTAAGTAGCAGCTTTATGAGGAGTATCCTTTGCCAGGGGACCATCAGCCAGGGAGCAGTGGGATTCTTATTTTTTAATGGACTTTTAATAAGTAGGCCACAAAGATAGTCTTGACACAGAGTAGCTTTTTTCTCTGTAATTATCTCCCCTTCGCTCTCAAGCTCCCTGCAGCCTCCAAGAGCAAATAAGACCACCAACCTCTCCGTGAGAAAAGGAGCAAGAAACCAGCAATAGGGGCACTTGAAATGCTCTTTGTATCAGATCTCATCCGCTCTCCTCTCATCTGACACAAAACCCAACCTCTCCTCCCCTCCTCCAAATTAATTAAACCTCAGCTTTGGTGTTTAACTGCTTGAGCCCTTACCAGCAGGAAAATACGTGCTCAGAGCACGGGCAATGCTGGGAACACGATGCCATGCTTCCCAATGCTGCAGGGAAGCTGGCTGTGGTTCTGTCTCCTCCCTGCACACTGCCCATCCCCGAGCGTCTCCTGTCCTTCATCCTGTCACCATGTCCTGTTCCTGAGACTGGGCAGGTAATGGCAGAGCTGCCAGTGCCAGGTCAGCCCAGTGCTGCCGCTCCTCAGTCGCAGTCCCCACTCCTCACCAGGCCACAAGGAAAACAGAACGAGGGTTCCAAACAATCCAGGATCCCTTGGGAACAAGCAGGGAAGAAGCAAGGTGCTGGCTGAGCCTTTGGGACAGGCTACTCCCAAACGAGCACTCCTGCAGCACAGGCAGAATTTGAGCTGCCTCTGAAAAGACTCACTAAGCAAAACGCCACCAGGAGCATCCCTCCCCCCCAGCCCTCCGGGTCTGCCAGGATCTGACCTCTCCCACGATGGTCTGTGCAGTCGCACACTGACCCAGTCTGGTCTGGGGAAGCAGATCCCATCAGCACCACACCCAGGGAAGACCCTGGCCCTGTGAAGAGGTGCAAAGGAGATGCTTCACTGCTCCCACCACCTTCTGGCAGGATTTTTAACAACGTATTTGTCCCTTTATTACGTAAAAATGCTACCCTTAAACGAGTCTGTCCCCAGCAGAGCCTTCCTCTGCAGCACAGACCCAGCCCGTCGGCAGCAGTGTGCCCCTCCCAAGCTTGCACACAGGCTCGTCCAGCATTCCCCCCCTGCACTCTCGCAGGAAATGGATGCAAATACCAAAGGTATCACAGCACAAAGAGTGAGTTTCAAAACCCCCCAAGATCTCTGTGGGAGAGCTGCTCCAGGCTGAATGCAGCAGCTGCTGTTCTGCACCTCTCTCCTACTGCGAATCATGCAGCCAACCCTTGGCTCTCAAAGCTTGTCTGAACATCCCACCTTCCACCTGAGCATCCAACAGTAACGGGAAATATTCTCTGTGTTGCTTCCTCCCAGACTCAGGGGGACTCCTCTTTCAAAATCAGTGATGTTCTGGCTGAGGTCTGCTCCAGGGGAGGTGCAATCACTCCCTTTGGTGCGACTCCTACTTGGAAGAACAGTCCTACAGTCGATGAAGCAAGTCCCTGCTTCTAAAGGCTGGCGCTGAACAAGGCTCCAAAGGGCAGCACACGTCTCCACTGCTCGGGCTGGGTCGTGTGGAAAGCATCGTGGGAAATTCTGCAACTAGCGATGCTCTGGATCATTTTAAAACCCAAAACACAAATAATCCCTGCTGGCTGCGGGATGGGCAGGTCTGCGGCTGCTGGGGTAGGTAGGCAGATGCAGAGCAAAGCCTCTCACTCTCCACACTTGCTCAATTTAACATTGAAACCAGAATGAGCTGTGCTAAATGTCTCCACCGCTAACAAGAAACAAATGTGGCCTCATGTTCCAGTTGCTGTGATCTAACAAAACAGACCGTGGTAAACACTATAAAAATGTACTGGAGGGAACCACCCTGTGTTTGCTGGGAGAGGGACTGGATAATCTAATAGGGCTTTATCCATCTCTAATGTCTCTGAAAAAAAGAAGGGAAAATTGGGCCCCGTCCATGACATTCGTCATGTGCGAGCTATTCTGATGTCTTAATGCTGCAGAAATCAAATTGGAGTGAGGCTACCTATCTGCTTCCCAATCAGGATCTAGGCCCAAGCGCTGCTTTTTATGGCCATGCAGCGTGAAGATCTGCTGATGTCAGTGGTGTCACGGGCAAGGCCAGTTTTTCCATCCTTATCCCCACATTATCTGGGGAGATAGTCCCTTTGTGGCTACCTCACTCTCCTTGTGACATGAATAGTCACTCACTTCATGGACCTGGGGAGGCTCCAGCAGGACCTGCCTCTGGCTGAAAGCATTCATGGGGATAAGGCACCTGGCCAAAAGGTCAGCACTCATCTGTGTTCCTGGGTATCACGGTATCAGCAGCAACACTGCCAAGGTCACATCTAGATTTGTATCTTGGCCATGGTAATGGTAGAAGGGTTGACTCGGTCACCTGCCCCCAGGCACCTCGTGGTGCCCTGGTATCTGCTCTGCCCTTGAACAAAGGGTTAAGGGTCTCTGCTAGCTTCAGTGCCAAATCTGCCAGCCTCACAGGAGACCCCCACGGGATCCTGGACACCCTTTGGCACTTCAGATGGATTTACATGCTTCTGCTCAGGTGTCACCAGAAGTCACTCCCACCCAAGTCATTTTCCTGCCACCCCTTTGCCTATAGGAAGAGCCTTGGGCAGGCTCTGCAAAGCAGGAGCCCCACCCAGCTCCCAGGAGCCCTGGCGCCACTGGCACCCCAGCTGCCATCTCCAGAGAGAGAGACACAGACCCCACCTGGTTCTTGCACAGAGCCCAGGCTGCATGGGCAACCCCACCCTACTGACACACAGCCAAGTTTTCCACAGTCACCCCGTCCCCTTTTTTAAGCATCTTAGATTTGTTTGCTTTTTTTAAAGACACTGTGACCTCGGCATGGGGATGGACAAATACCAACTGCCGTTAACAAACAGCATGTTCTGAAAAGCTACGCAGAGCACAACCACGGCCCCATCACAGCCTGCAAGCAAGATCTCCATGTGGGGAGGGGGGGAAAGCAGCATTTGGGGGGCTCAGAGAAAGCGCTGCAGCTCCTTGCTCAGCCTGAGAGATGACGCTTCCGCGCGCTCCTGCAGCTCTTACCTGGCTCTTCCCGCGCCGCCGGTAATTCCTTCTTACGAGGTTCTTGTAATTCTCATTCTTCTTGGTCAGGTAGTAATAGAGGACGCAGTCAGCCACCGTCTGCAATGACACGGGCAAGTCAGGGAACAGAAGGTCCTGTCCTCGTGTGCTGCTGGGGCACAGGCTTCCAGCAGCAGCGTTCAGAACCGGGCATCACCAGGTCTCCTGCTGCTCCTGAAGACCTGCAGCCCAACAGCTTCCCCACACCTCCCTCCCCAAGGCTTCCAGTGGAACTGGAAGAGGGGGACAATGCACGGTGTCCTGGTAAAACAGGCTCAGCTCTTCCAAAGGACAGACCAGGGCGGTCCCGCAGGCGTGCGGAGAGGGAGATGGGGTGCTGAGCAGAGATCACCCCGTGTTGGAAGCGAAGCAGGGGGAAGGGCTGACCCCAGATGACCGTGGCAACCAGAGGCAGAAGAAGGAGCCGCCTGTCACCCTCTGTTGCGGTGACACGAGGCACAACCTGCCACGCGGCTGTCAGCTGGTGTTACTTCCAGCCGCTCAGCTCGCCGGCTCGAGCGCGCGCGACTTTGTTGTGGGCAAACGGAGATCCCAGCGCTCAGAAGCTGCCACCCCAACTCCTGTGGTTGGCTCCACAAGCACCATCACAAACTGGACATGTTAGGAAAACAAGGAGCCACGGCCAGGACACACCCTGCTCCTGAACGGCACAAAGCGTGCCATGCTGGGAGAAGTCCTCTGCTGAACAGGGTGGGCACCTGAACACCGGCCCTGGGCTGCACCTTCACATGCAGGATCAGTGGCTTCATGAAGAGAAATTATCCCACAGACCCATCGTGCCACAAGTCCTCAGGAGCTTGGGGCAGCTGCGTGTGCCCGGGGGTGCCCGGGGGCTGCGCTCACCCCATCCCTCTGCGAGGAGTGGAACCATTTGCAAAAACAGATTGCAACTTTTAAAGTGTTAATTGGATCTCTTTCTAATCTAGCCCTGATTATACACACACGCACGCGAACACAAAAACTTACAGTCATCTGTTCCAAGGGCTAAGATCACTATTTTTTTATAATGCAATTTAAAAATCTATTAATTCATTACATTGAGCCATACTTTGCAGCTCTCTCCAACAGGATAATGGATGTGTTCTGTATCATAATTACAGCCTGATTTACAAACGAGTACAAATAAAATTAGAAGACATTTTACAGCTTGGAACACAGACTGGATTGTGAGCATCATCCAAGTCCCACCACTTTCGGCTTTATCGAGCGCAAAAGGATGAGGAGCCTGGGATCTTACAGCAGCAGCAGCAGCACGAGGTGGCTGCTGGCCTTCCTTCCTGCTTTGGACAGGAAGGTCAAGGTCTTATAAATTATTTCCCCAGCCTGAGTTATGAGGAATCAGAGAATAATTTAGGCTGGAAGTGACCTCTGCAGGCCACCCCCTGAGAGCAGAGTGGTTCCCCCAGAGTGAGTGGACACTGCGTGTACGAAACTCTGCATGAGGCGGACAGAGGATGCAAATAATTTAAAAGGACCAGAGAAGCAGCAGCTTTCAAATGTTTCCTGTTCAGGAGAGCATCCAAGTGATGGACATAGCTGGCTTTTCAGGCTGGGTCTGTCCAGGATCTGCCCACATGGCCTGTCCCATGGAAGGTACCTGGCCTTGCTCAGAATGGGACCACAGACTCACTCCTCCTTCAGGTCTTTTTCTCAAACCTTTCTTCCATCAGCCCAATAAACAGCAAAAACAAAAAGTCCAAGCAGCACGACACAGAGGGCTGGGAAAGGTCAGGCGGTTCCTGTGAGCAGCTATTCCTAAACACCAAGGGCAGGCGTGTTGTGCTTCCAGAACAACCACCTGAACTGTTGGATGAAATGGGACTCAGACCACCCTCAAAAACCTCTCTCTCCCCGAGCAAAGAGACCCCTCTGCTTCATGCTGGGCAGCTGGGTGCCCACCCCCTGTGTGACAGCCTGGCTGGTGCAAAATGCCTCCGGGAGGTGCTGGGAAGCAGCTCCCCAGGCAGATCACGGGGTGGGCTGCGCCGCCCACGCGCCAGGCTGGCTGCGTTCACACCTCTCGCGCTCCCAGCTCCCCCTCTCCCCGCAGCTGACTCAGTCCCTGTCTCTGCAGGGAGCCGGGAGGCGTCTGGACCCTGCCCGGGGCTTGGAGCCACCACCGCCCACATTCTCCCAGCATCTGCTGGCAGCTCCAGCACCAAGAGCCACGTGCAGGAGGAGAGGCAGCGCAATTCAGGTTAGAGCCAGGCGGGGAGGCTTACCTTCCTGTCCAGAAAGGATGCGATCAGGCCGAAGTTCTTGGGATGCTGCATGAACCTGCAGAACGAGAGGGAGAGGGTTACTGCGGGTGCTGGCTCGGACCCCCTCACAGCTGGGCTGCCATGCCCTGTGCGCCCGGAGCAGCAAGGCCAGCTCCCCGGGGGACTTGGGGCTTTGAGAAAATATTTGTCTGCTGCTCAGCTTCCCAGAAAGACAGGAACTTTAAATTTAGCCCAGTGGAGCCGAGCTGGTTGGGAGCTTCGATATGCAAATGTTCATCATGGGTGGGAGAGGGAAAGGGGGGCTGTCAGTGCCTGACAGCTGCTCATCACTCTGCTCGATCCCATGGCCACCCAAGCCTGTACCATCAGCAGGACAGGGCAGGCACAGAGGGCAGCTGCACACCTGGCCAAGGCCTCAGGATCTGGCAAGAAAAGGGTGAGGAATGGCTATCGCACCCCACACGGTGGCTGTGGGTGGCCCCAGCACTGAGCAGGACCCCAAGCACTGCTGGGCTGTTGGGAGCAGCTGCACAGGACAGGAAGGGAAACCCAAACCCCGGGAGGAAGCACAGAGCTGCCACATTGCTGAGTTGCTCAAGAGATCCCCAGTGGCACAGCAGCTCCGAGGAACGCTGCCTCATGCCTGGCAAGTGGAGGAGCTGTCAGCAAGCTCATCCCTGGCTCTGGCAGCCCGGGAGGGTACACTGCCCGCTCAGGGGAAGCTGTCCCCACTAGCAGAGATGCCTCCTCCAACAAATCCCTGTGCCTAGCTGGTGTGGAAGCACTGAGGGCCAGCAAGCCCTGGGCAGGAGGTGCTGCTGCTGGCAGCATAGTTAACCAGCGCATTGCCAAAGCACGGAGAGCCCGCTGAGTGGTGACTTTGTGCCAGGAGAGGTGGCCACCAGCACAGGCTCTGCCCCGAGGAGCTGGGCGAGCCACATTCAGCACGTGCACCTCTGCCAGCTCCCAGGAGCTGGCAGCTCTGTGCCCTGGGGAAATGGATTGGAGGCAAAAGGTGGGAGAGCTGCGGTGTGGGTGTAACGTGGGCAGGATATCGTGAGGAGCTCTGTGTCTCCAGCCCTGGTAGTGATTCCCCTGGGGCAACTGGCTGAGCTCTCTCCTGCTTTTGCTGCTCTGTCCCAGTGCCAAACTCGGAGCCAAGGCACTGAGCTGAACTCAGCGAGGGCCGGACCAACTCCAGCCATGGCAGCAGGACGTGGGTGCTGTCACCCACGTGTTGATGCCGTTCTTGATGCAGGACCTCTATATGGTTTGGGTGGCACTGCAAGATCCCTCTCACTGTAACTGGTCACCAGAACAAAAAAGAAACCAGAAATGCTAGGGGAAAAAAACAACAAGGAAAAAAGCAAAGCAGATGGGCTGCTCAGACAACCTGGGGTGAGGGCACAGAGCCAGAGCCGGCTCCTCACTCTGCACACAGCACAAACCCCGGCTGACCACAGGATGGGCCTTCCAAGGCCATGTTATCCAGGATGCTAACATGCTGTCAGGGGCACTGCAGATAACAAACTACTCTTTTTCACGGGCCAGGCCATCTCCCCATAACATGAAATGGATGCCGCATTCTCACACTGCCCATGACGACACAGCCTTATACGCCTGAGCAGCACCCTGCTCCTGCACCAGGAAACCACAGCTTCCCTGGGAGTAGGCCAGCGATGGCCTCTCAACAGAGACCTGAAATCCTGCCCAGAAGCAAATCAAATCAGGTTTTTCCTCGTGGTTATGTTCTGACAGCTAAAATAGTTCAGACCTGGAGCTTGTCAGCCTTGCAGTGCCTGCCTGTTTACTCCAAGAGTCTCCAACAACTGGGCTGAACAAAAGGTTGAACCAGGTGTTCCTGGTCTCAGGAGGAGGCCAGCTCTAGGTCACGATCACGAATGACACAACTCCAGTTCACCTTAAAAAGCCAGGCTAGAAGCTGCAGCACAGCGAGCAGCTCGGCTACCGGCACACCAGGATGGGGGAGAGCCGGGGCAGGACTCCCTGTGCTCTCCTCACAGCTCCCGAGTACCAATCTCTCTGTGAGAGCCCTGAAACCCTGCTGTATTTATGCCTCGAGCTCTGCATCACCCACAGTGATGACACAATCCACCATGCACTGCAGGATGCACACACTGGGTGTGGATTCTTCCAGCCCCATTAGCCAGGCACAGCCCTGCCATTAAAGACCAAGTAATTAGCCTTTGCGTCATTTGTGGCAAGCCTTGCTGTTTGGAGTGGCACATTTACAGGCTAATTAGCAATGAGGATTCTCCTCTATCAAAGGCTTGGAGATGGTTTGCTTGTTTTGTTCTTTTTCGGTCCATCCTGGCAATTAATTATTTCAGCTGCAAACAGGAGTCCTGACGAGCAAGGGGAGGAGGAGGGATCCTGGGCACAGAGAGGCTTCCAGCATGGCTGGCCATAGGCATGCTGGTAATCCATGGAGCCATCTCCTGATTGTCCAGAGGCCAGACTAAGTGGTGCTGCTGCTTGGGACACGGTGGCCCTGGTGCACCCGTGTACCTCCATGTCCCTCAGGTCCACAGCAGGGAGCACTAGCAGAACTCATCCTGCTGGAAGCTGAACTCGAGTTCTGTTTTTACAGACGCTCACAGCACACTGGGGGCACCAAGGATACTCCAGTCCTCCATGCAAACACACCTGGCTCCCCGCTGGGCTCTGGGATACAGGGGAGTCTGGATGTGAGACCAAGTTGAGCACCCACATCTTGGCTGACTGCACAGTGGTACCCAGGGAAGGGACCAGCAACTCCCCAAGTGATCTCACTGGATAGAGCAAAGCTGTTCTGAAGCACTGCTTGCAAACAGGAGGAAGCACCACAGCCAGAGTCTGCACGTGTCTGATGTGGGAATGCATCCATGGAAACAGCAGCCGGTGGCAAATCCTGCCGACAGCAGGATGGAGCACTGAGGGACAGGCACCAGCTGGAAGCTGCAGCCTCAGGGGGTCTACATAAGGAGCTTGGACGCTGACAGCCCCGAAAATCCCCTGGACACACAGTGCCCAAAGGACAGCATGTAAATCCAGACAGGCAATGTGTGCATGGAGTGCTGGGTTTCACTGTGTTACTGTTAGACTGGCTGATACAACGGGGAATGCAAAACCTGAAACATGTCCCGTTCTCACCCTGCCACGAGCAGCAGCCTTCCACAGCCCAGCACAGGGGCAGGAACACCCCGACCACACAGCAAGGCCTGAAGTTTCATGCCCAGGTCCAAGGTAATGCAGCAACGGTGGATGTGTCCGTGGGGGACAAGACAAGCCCACGGGAAATTCCTGCCTTAGTGTGCTGGGGCTCCAGCTGGAGCCCTTGCACGGACCCTGCCCACACTCCCCAAGGGCTGCACAGGGAGAGGTGCGTGTGGTGTGGGCTGCACTCACTTTTCCCGGAAGGTCTCCTTCTCCTGTTCGCTCCACATGTTCATCACCTGCCGGTCCTTGTAGACCTTCATGGGGTCATCCATGAGGCCGTTCATGTTGATGAATTTAATGCGCTGCTGGTCAGCATCGTAGAGCATGGGCGGGATGACGGCGAGCTGGCGCATCTGCTTCTCCAGGTTCTTTGGGGAAAGCAGAGAGAACAGTTGGTCAGCACCACAGGCCCGCGGGGACAACAGGGGACAGATGTTCGAGAGGAAAAGGACAGGCGGAGGAACACGAGAATTCAAAAGCAAGCACTAGACAGCTTTATTGCCGGGGTAATTGTAAATTAAACGCTGAAAGACGCTATCGCTGTCAGCCAGGAAACAATTAATCTTTCACTTTGGAATAAAAGGCTTCAAGATCCTCTGTGGAAACATCTGACTTAAGCAAAACAGCTCCTGACCGTGATGAGAAATGAGTCGAAGCAGCGGTGGCTCAGGGAATGCCGACCCCTTCCCAGCCATCAAACCCACAAGCCACATGGAGGTTCAGCCCCCACCCCAGCTGTGAGGGAAGTGGATCAGCTTCGCAAAGCTTCCTCGAAGGGTGGGCAAAGGGAGACATCATGTTTCCCTTCCACAGGAATCCTGAACTGTTCCAGGAGGTTTCAAATGTCACCGTAACAGGGCTGTTGTTCCTTACTGCAACATCCTGGGACATCATCGGATGCCTCTGCTCAATCCTATGGAGCACAAAGTTCATCCAAAGCCCCAGCTGCACACCAGGACAGGACAGACTGGGCACACTGGTTTCCTTAAGTATTTGCAACAGAGAGGCCAATGTGATGTCTCATTTGGGCTTTCTTCTTCTCAAATGCCGGGACTGTCCCTTTGGCTGAGCTGCTGGTGATGCCCTGGCACAAATCCACCCCGTGGGGATGAAGGGATGCTCTGGCCACCCTCTTTCAATTGCACCATCACTCTGAGTCCTCCCTGTCACCTGGGATGTCATTGCTCAGACAAACTCCTCCCGCTGACCCAGGAAGGCCAGGTCTCAAGTGCTGCTGTTTTAATTTACAGCCAGATGCTGGTTCCTGGGAGAACAGTAATGGCCAACCCTTCCAAAAAGCTGCTGACTCTGGCTTACCCAGTGCTGCTTCCCTGCTGCGCCTGATCAGACCGAATCTCCTCCTAAAACACAGCTCTCTGCGCAGACACGGACATTTCGACATGTGATCACCTTCCCCGTCCTCACTAGGACGCCTCCTGTTCAGAAACCAGATGCCTCCTCATGGAGGGAGGTCACAGCCAGCTCACAGCTGGAGCATCAACCTGGGTACCTGCAGACTGCCCCTGGTGACAGGAGAAGTAGCTGTGCAGAGCAGAGAGGATGCTGGTGGGAGCACTGCCCGCAGCTGAGGGCACAGGGCCTCTCGGGGTGCCGAGCACTGCCGCTACACCCCACCAGCCAGACCCCCCTCCTCTCCAGCAACGTGCTGGGGCCGAGAGCTGGCCCTGCTGCCAGAGATGCTCCCCAGCTCTCACCTCCCTGCTCCTTCAAACGCTGTGGAAGAGCTGGAAGCTCTTAAGGTCTCCTCTGAGACCAGCAAAGCAGAGATTTGGGGCTCAGCAGGCGGCTGTCAGGGTTTAGCAGCGCGCTGTGCAGGAGCGTGGAGGCGATCAGCTAACGCTCCACTTGGCCAGCACCTCTGCAGCGTGGGACGTTTCCCTCTGCTTCCAAGATCCGTGTCCTCCATGCTGTCACCTTAACTGGCTAAGAGCAAAGTGCCTGGGATCCCGGACAGGGATCAGCTGTGGTGTGCAGGCACCAAACATCCCAGCTATTGCTGGGCAGTGGCTGCTCTCCCCTCCCAAACATGATCCATTCAGTGCAGCTCGCCTCTGTGCCAAGAGAGTGGAACCCTTGTGAAACCAGATCCAAACGAAGCCGAGGTCACGGGGATGTTTCAAGATGAATGGAGCACTCCCAGAAGATGTGGGCCAACTGGCTCACGCACAAACCATTCATTCCATAGGATTCCCCTGTGTCAAGCCACACGGCCCATTCAAAACAAAACGAAACAGAAAAACCCCTCCACCCAGCAGTCTGGGTGCTGGCTCCCTTCCCATCTTCACTTCCAGTATAAACCACAGCCAAGAGGGGTTTGTGGGGTGCTACCCAGGATGAGCAGCACGCTGGGGTTTCAGGGCCCTAAGAGACAGCCAGTGCTGACAAACCCAACCTACTGGCCACCAGCTCCATGTTTTGCTCTGGCAGAAGCATTGCACAGCTCCATTGCATCTCTCACACGGCTGGGAAGATACTGATGCATATTAAATAAACCTCTAACTTTGGATCCTGTCCAGAAAGTGTGTTAGGCATCATGGCAGCCTCTCCAGCCCCAGCGGGACCTAAAGTTAGTAGGATTTGGCATAGGATTTCACTGTGTGACCTGGCAGTCCTGTCTCGGCTTGCTCAGAGAAGACAGCAGAGGGATGAAGAGGAGGAGAAAGGAGAAGCTGGTCTCACCTCTTGTTCCGAGAGCCCGTCGATGATTTCTGACACCTCGTGCTCACTGCGTGCGGCTGACATGGAGAGCCCGCCACTGCCCCTCTGTCCTACCCTGCTGGGAAAGGGCAGTGACACACTCAGGCACTGATGCTCCATTTCATAAGCAGCAAACCATGTTCAAGACCATTTTGACCTCTGTAACAGCCATATCCCAGTGTTCCACCCAGGCCACCCCTCTCCCACACTGCAGGGACGGCGCCTGCATTTAGGGCTCGCAGGTCGAGAGCCTCAAACCCCCTTCCCCCGGACTGCTAGAACACAAGGACATTTCATGCCCAGCCACACTCTCCCCCACATTTTCCCCTGTTCACTCCACCACAGCAACATTAGCACCGAGCCATGAGCACTGTGCCACCAGATCTGGTTTGCAAACGCTGTGGCAAGTTTTAAATCAAACACATCCATTAACATCTTTCCCTTCCACAGCCACACGTCCCAAGGAATTACAGCTTTTCTTATTAAGCAGGTAAAAACTTAAAACATTTCTCAGTACCATTTCTCCCTTTCTCTTTCAGACAAAATAAAGCCATCAGTCAGGAAGTCTGGACCCACCCAGTTGTTAGTGGGGCACAAGGACGGGATACTGGCAGAAGGGTTTAGGTTTTGTGCATATCAGGTGACCCCAGGCAAGATGCCAGGGCTGAAATGGGAAGGACAGGGAGTTTTCAGCAAAGAGGGTGGAGATCATGAAATCGTGTCTCCTCCTGGCAGAAAACAACATGACCTCAATTGCACTTCCAGTGAGGCGAGGAAAATGGACAGGGGATGGGAGAGACAGGGGACATCCCTTCCAGTGAGACATTTCACTCCCTTCACACTGTCTGTGGTCATTCCAAATAACCTCTGCAGCTGTTTCTGCTCCCATCAAAGCATGTGCGTGCATTAAATCATCAACATGACCAAATGCACCTGCAAGTCTTGTACATCTTAATTTGGGCACACCAGTAAGGCAGGAATTAGTGCTGTCCCAGCCAGCTGGCCGGCACAAGGGAGCTACCCCTGGCTCTGATGTGGCCAGCTGGGAGATCAGCAGGAGAGGTGAGACAGCCAGTCACATTCCTGACATTTTTCCTCCTTTTGGCTCTGTGCTGAGCCACCCTGGGGAAAAATCAGCAAGACTCACGTCTGCTGGCTTCTGCCTTCGACTAGAGAGGGAGAAAAGGGACCGAGAGCCATCCCAGCCCGCTCCTCCCGCAAACAAATCCACACCCATTCCCAAAGAAAAAAGAAAGGCTGTCTGATACCAGCTCAGCCCCTTCCTACCGCTTCTCCTCTAACCTCTGCATGCGCTCTTGCAGTTCGCGCTGCTTCCGGATCTCCGGGAATTGCTTCTCATAGTATTCCCGCACTTTGCTCTCTTTGGCACGGCGCCGGGGGTTATTTTCGATGCGCTCCACTTTTTTTTCCCAGGCCTCCATCAGCTGGTCATAGCGCTGGCAAAACTTCTGTTCCTGAAAGGGCAGAGGGAGAGAGCGAGCTCAGAGACGTGCCTGGGGAGGGCAACTCCTCCAGGCCTGGCCCTCGATGGCTGCTCAGGCCGAGCATGAGTCATGTTGCTTAAAGAAATACAATTTATTAGAACATGGACATGCTCCAGGGCCTGGGACCAACCCAAGGGTGAATTCTCAGAACAGGCCACCAGGTACCCTCAGGCTCTCCTCTTCCAGACCCAACATGTTTAGTGGGACCAGGACCCTTGCCCAGCGTGGCTCTGCCCACCCCTCACATCCGCTTGAGCATCCTCTGCCCCACCAGGTGCTTGATTCAGCAGCCAAAGGCCCTGTGCTGGGGAGGCAGCCCCTGCTCCACACCCCAGGGGAGAGCAAGGTGCCTGCCTGAGGCCACTGAGCAAGGAGGGACTGAAACATGGCCCTGGGAGGAGGCACAGGGGGCAGGAGAGCTGGTCCCCACCGTGTGAGCAGGGTGTGCAGGGCCGTGATTTTGGAGCCACCAGCTCACCGCGCTGGGGAGAGCCTGCCATGGCACCCAAGGCCAGGCACCCCTTCCTACCCACACACACCAGCTGCAGCATTCACGGCTCTGTGCTGGCAATGACGATGGGACTGGGACCACGGGGCAGCTCCCTGCAAGGGCCTGACTCTCCAAAATCAAGAGCCAGGCACCCTGCCCACGGCCATACAGCGTGGCGGCCTGGCCACACACTCAGCTCCTTCACCACCCTAGAAAGCAAAAGTACTTTTGCAGCGGCTGCTCCTCCTTTTTGGCCCATGTGACAGGACAAGCACATCCCCACTGACAGCAAACGCAGGCCCTGCCAAAATGCAGCGCTGCGAAGGGTTTCCACACCGTGTCCCCCCGGGTGCCATCCTCACGGCACACCCACCCAGCCACCCACCAGGCCCAGCACGGACTGGTATTTACGGGACAAGCCTGGTAACACTGAAATACGATTTGCAACACAAATGAGTCTCCTCCCATTATGCCCCAAATCTCTTCTCCCTCCTCCAGCCACTCTTGCTGGAGGAGAACGTCCAGGGACAGAGAAGGTCTGTGATGGAAAGATGCCCGTCTGGTCTCTGACAGCCACTGCAGTGGCAGCAGTGATGGTGCCCAGCCTCACCTGAGAGCAGCTGGGGGGCCAGAGGGGTTTTAAGGTTTCAGTTTGAGTCAGACAAATGCCTTCCAAGCCCCAAATGAGGAAGCGAAAGCAGATGTTGCTCTAATGGCAAACCCCAGGTCACTCCTGACCCTGGCACCGCTTTCCAGAACGGGTGGCTCAGCACCAGCACACTCAGCACCACGCTGGCACTGCACCAGAGACACAGGGAATCCGCATTTCAAAGAAATAAACCCATCCCTTGCCACCACTGCCCTATGACCAGAAGTCTGAGGCTGCAGGATTTCCCAGATGCCCTTTGTTCTCATCCCGTTTGCTCTTGGCCACAAAGAAAAATTGGGAGACGTAAAAAACCCCAAACCAACGGAAATACACAGCAACCCACAGCCTGTGTCACACCAATCCTGGCACACGAGTTTGGTTTGGCCATCCTGGACCTGGCAACAATCCAAGAACAGCAACACATTTTTGATCTCTGTGTCCTTTTCGAGGCACCTCAACAATAATGTGAGGCAGACAAAGCACCTCAAGCCCTAGAGCTGAGCCAGATCCACTTGCATGCCTGGAGCCAGAGACTGTCCTGCCCTGCATGGATGCACAGGAGCTGCTTGGGTTTCATCGGGAGCTGAAGGAAACGGCCACGAAATAAAAGAGAGGAAGGAGAACAGAAATTAAGATGCCCTAAAAGCCCACATGGGGAATCTCACGCTTTGGGCAAGGAGCTACAGGTAACGCTAACAGCCTGCGGCAGCTTGGCAAAATCACAGCTGCTGTGTTTTCACCTCTCCCAAAGCAATGCCATCAGCCCCCTGAAAACGAGAGCTCCCACCCTGCCAGCAAATCTGCTACATCCTCCTGCTTTCAGAGCATCACATTTGGGAAGAAGCTAAAAATACCCCATGAAGTTTATGAAGCCTCAGCACCAGGAGGCAGCCGGGGCCGGTGCTGCCAGCCTGAGGCACGGCTCGGGGAGAGCCCAGCACGAGGGCTCGGTCTGGTGAGAAGCCTCGAGGCTTTGAAAGGTTTGTCATTCCCTGTGGGAATGAGCCAGTGCTGGGTCCTGCAGAGCCACCTGGCACGGCCCTGGCTGCTTCACAGCCAGCAGGGCGGCTCTTTGTCCTCCTTTTCTTCCACTCCTCGGAACAACTCGACAAAAGCTTTATCCGGAATTCCTCTTTTAAGGAACTGGCATTTGAAGATGGAAAAAGCAACATCAACGTCACGCTGCTGATTCCCCAGCAGCTCGCACGCAGGCAGCAGGGCAGCAGCACCAAAGCTTCCCCCTCACCCAGCTCTGCCCTCCAGAGCACGGCTTCATAATGGACTGACTGAGCACTTCCTTAATGCCCCTTCCCACCAAGCCAACTTCAAACCCCACTGCAGCAGGGCTGGGCTGCGGCATCCCCACCCTGTGCTTTTTGCACCAGTTGGGACAAACACTCCCTACCATCTCCCACATCCTTCAAAAGCCAAGATTACAGGCACCTTACAGCACTGTGAACTCCTCAGATCATCACAGCTCCACCACCAGGAGAAGCTCCTGATCAGGCACTTCAGGAACAGAAGCATCTATTCCTTCTCCAGGCATCCTCTGAGCAGCCCTCAGCAAGCGTGTCCATTCCTGAGCAACCATCTGTGCTGGCTTTTAGCATCGGTGTCCCCTCTGCTCCCCTCCCCGGCTGGGCCCAGCAGCCCATCAGCCTCTCAATCACACCAGTAAGTGATAGCGAGCCAAATCGGACCTGACATGCATATCTAAAAATGGATGGATAGTAACGCCGCCGTAGCAGCTGAAGGCAGTTTGTGGGCTGTGCCAAGCCCGAGCCCTCCCGCAGCCCACGCTCTTGCAGCTCCAGGGAACGGAGCAGCTCTCTGGAGGGGAGGAGAAGAGTGAAGGTGACAGGAGGAACCAGTCCAATTCCTATGCAAGCCCCATGGTTTTCTTCCCTTGGCTGATGGAGACAAACCTCTCACACCCTGAACAGCTCCCTTCACCATTCCCTCTCTGCATCACCACCCCGATGGCAATTAAATGTCTTCTGCTGCGTTGACCTCAGTGGAGGCAGGAGGAAGCCCTGCAGATCCTCTGGGATGGCGCTCTCGGGGCTGGACCCTGCGGCGACCGAGCTCTGACCCTGCTCCAGCCAGCCGCGGGCAGCAACAATACCCCAGAAAGTAAAAGAGCCAGAAAGAAACGCTGGCACGTAGATGGGCTTTGCTAAAAATAGGGTCTGCTACAAAATAGGCAGAAAAATAGCTAAGCGTACCCATTTTGCAAACAGAATCAGCAAATGTATTCACTTTGCAAATTCAGCAACCGTATGTTGCCTATTTTGTAGAATAGGCAAAATGCTTCCCTAAACTGAAAAATCCCCTTTCAAGGACACTGAATAAACTGGCTGGCAGAAATTCACCTATTTTGCATGACAGGCGACTTTACTGCAAGTCGTATTTTAGGAACTGTGCTCTTGCAGCCTAATTAAACCTTTTCCCCCAGCTCCTTGATATTCACACAGAGCAGCTCATTCTAGGTTTAGCACAGTAACCAGCCATTTCCACCAGAAAGCAGTTCCCGGGCACTTCCCTCCTGCTTCCAACAAAATCACATGATGCTTTGCAATCCCTTTTTTGAGGAAGGGAATATTGACCCACTTCCCACCATGCAGAAGCCCTCAGCTGCAGCAGGGGAGGTGCCCAGAGCAGCACCCGACTGCCGTGCCACGTCCTGATGGAGGTGTAAGCCCTGCAGGCCCTTGCCCTGGGAGAAGCTTTATCATGGACAAGTCTAAATGAACATGTATTTGGACACAAATGGGAGGCACAACCATTCCTCTGGAAGGCAAGGTCTGTGGTTTTTGGAATACTGGTGGAAAACGGGCAAAAAGCAAAGCATGAGAAAGAAAAGGAACATGCCTTTATTCAAAATAAATAAGAAAATAATGTGATATCTGCCCATGTACTAGAAGTTACTTTTAAAGGTACAGCCTTCAAACCCCTTCCCAGGCTTGTTATTTTGATTTTTTCCAACAATTCCTCCCAGTTTTGGCACTTCTGTCCAAAAGCAGCCCCAAAGACACTGAGAAAACCTGCACCATTGCCAATGCAAAACACAAACGCTGGCTCCTGAGCCGGCCCCAGGACAGGGACAGCAAGTCAGGAGACAGTATTTACATCTTCCCCGTGAAACGTGAAGCCCTGCGAGCTGAATCACCCATCATTGAAAGACACTGCAAAATCCACCTTCCTGGTGGGAGCCCTTGGTTGTTCTGACATTTCCTCTTCTGTGCTGGCTTTGCCTTCCAGCCCCTGCCGGGAATGACTGCAACTGTCAGCACCAAAAATGTACGAATTCTGTGAAACACACTTGAACTTTCTCCTCTGTTTACTGGGGACTTTACAACAAACGCCTTTGAAACCTCAAAATCAGCCCTGCCTTGCCCCTTACCCAACCAAGACCTGTGTCCTTAAAGGTCACTGAAACTCTTGCAGGCAACACTGCCTGGAAACAAACTGGTGCAGAGCTTGAATTTGGTTTTAAACCACAAATTCCTAGAACACTGCTCTGTGGTCAGCTGGAAGGAGTCGGAGCAGCATCCAGACCATTTACTGGAAGCAGAGTCAGCTTGTTTCACACCTCTCTTAGGGTTCAATTACTCACAAAATAGACATTTATGCTGTGAATAGGCTTTCTGAGATCAATGATGGGCTCCGCTGTGATTAAGCCAACCCCTCGTGTTTGCTCTGCGGGAGGCACTTGCGGAGGGAGGTGCTGCCTGCAGCAGGATCGGGGACCTCTCCTTCGCCTGTTATTTTAAGCAGGAGAGATTCCACAGTAATACAACAGGCAAAGTACAGAGCACCAGCACCTCTCTGCTGGAAATCATCCTTTTCTTTCTCACATAATAAATTATGCTGTTTTATACGTATAAAGTAAGGTCTAAGGGAATCACTTACCCACTGTTTGCGCGCATGATTTCTCCTCTTAAAGTATAAAATTAACTTTTTCCGCATTGCCTGGTTTCTGTAAAGAGAGAGAGAGAAAAAAAAAAAGATGAGATCTGATTGACGAGGCGGCTAAAATGCACAGCCTGGCTTTCCCCATTCCCAAAGGAGTGTGCAGCACAGTTTCCACCTTAACTTGGAACTGCATCAACTTCAGAACAGCAAATACTCTTATCTGGGACCTCGAGCCAGCCTAGAGAAAGACCAACAACCCCTCTGAGACTGGGAACTTCACCCATATCTGTTGGTAAACCAGGACTAAAGTTGAGAACTAAATGAATAAAGTCCCCCTGCAAACCTTCCCCATGTTCTCAGCACCACACGTGGGCAGACGCTCAGCTCTGCATCTACCAATGGGTCAGGCTGTTCCTTCATTAATTTCACGTCCATCTGCAAAACCCCAGTGGGTTCCCAAGAGCTGGGGGGCTCAGGCCAAGCTCTGCAAGGCAGGAGGTGGCACCCCCCGAGCAGAGACCACCCTGGGCACCCCCGTGCCCAGGTCAGCAGCAGTGGGGATGTCGGCACACACATGTTCACCCCTGGGCTCTGAGGCCCTGATAAGGAGGCAGGATCACAGCTGGGCTTGCAGCACTTATCTCCTGACCTCTTGCTTCCTTGGAGCCGTGCCCAACAAAGCTGCAAACAACCAGCCAGGACAGTTCAGCCACTTGCAGAATTAGGACCTCAAGAGGGAAACCGGCCACCGCAACCCCAACCACCCCGGCGTCTGCCCAGAAACACCCCCCTGCTTTCTTCTTCTTTCTACTTTCTAAAGGCAGCGTGAAATAACTGCTCGAAGAGAAGCAGCACAGGAGCAGAACAGAGCTGAAAAGGCTGCAGGAGCTCCCAGAGCCTGCACAGGCCCCAGAGCCGAGCTCCCGCGGTTGTTGCTGTTGCTAATATTCACAGCAACAAAATCTCTAGGTAAAAGGTAGAGACCAGGGGCAAAGGAGTTTCCTTAAGTCTTTTATCCCGATTAAAGGCAGAACTGCAGTGTGTAATTACTGATCAGGAGCTTAGCAGTCTCATGTAGGCATGTTCTGTGGGATTTAGCTGAATGAAGAGACACCCTTGCTGCTTCCTCATTCCCCTCCTGTGTGGCTAGCAGGAAAGGAAAAACCACTCTCCTCCCCTTGTAAATCCCTCTGCATAATTAGCAGCAACGGGACTGTTTGGGAAGGGGCAAAGGGCCCAGCTCACTTAGAGAGACAACTGGGGGCAGTCCTGGCTAAGTTTAGGAATGGAGAACATTGCAGAAAGCATCAACATTTTTCCCTTTTTAAACTCTCCTCTTGCTACACCACGGAACCGTGCACCGGCACTCACAGGAACCACAGCGATCCCACAGCAAGCGCTGCCTTGGGAACCACAGGTCCCTCCAGCACTTGTTTGCCAGCCCCAGCTCCTCACAGGCTCCTGCATCCCTTCACATCACACACGGTGAGCTTTCCTCGGAGGCCCCAGCACCGTGCGGTGCCTCAGTGGGCAGCAAACCCTCCTGCAGGGACCCCGTCAGACACATTTCCTTCCACGGCTTCAGCTCTGAGCGAGCGAGCTCAGCGGGTCACTGTGCCCAACACACACATTCCCATTGTTTGTTTGTTTATTCCAGTTCTAATGGAAGCTCTAACGCAAGGAAACCTTTGGGGTGGTGCTAATGACGAGCATGTGTGGGATGGTCCCCAACAAGGGGTCATGGATTGTCCCTTGGGGCCAGCCCAGCTAATTCAACCCCTGCCCTCCCCAGTCAGCCTGGGTGACGTCCAGGAGACACGTGGGGCTTTGACAGGCTGCTGCTGCTGGATCTGCTGCGCTAGTTCTTAGAAAACAGGAGAATAAATGAAGGAAATTAGCAGCTCTTAAGCAGCTGATGGGTTGCCTTGAGTTGTGCATCATGGCTGACCTTGAAAGTGCGAACACAGGCAAAGGCTTAATGGCTCTGCAGCTGCAAAAATCAGGAATGCCTTGAAAGCCAGCGTATGTTTACCACCACCAAGGCTGAAGTAATCAAAGAGTGAAAGGATTAAAACAACAACAAACCCCCTCATGCCCTGAATGTTTTTGCCACTTTATCTTTTTCGTTTTGTTTTGTTTTTGCATAAGGTCAACCTTCCAAAGGTTAATACAATCTTGGTAAATATAAATAGGCTTCACAGTTTATCTTGCTACGTGTTCTGCCGTTACTTAGAAACCGTTTTCAGCGAGGTTAATTCGGGCCACACGTCTCCCAGGCACACGCTGTGCTCCCTGGGCAAATCACCGAGCCCAGCACAGGCGGGGAAGGTGAGCGCTGTCTGCTGGGAGCCGGGCTCAGAAATAACCACTGCGGAGTGGCACATGGCAGAGGCTGCTCCTGCAAGGTGCCAACCCTCCTCCCTTCTCCTCCTCCCTTGCCTGAGTCCTGCGGTTTTCTGGGGCACAAGAAAAGCGTCGCGGATGGAGACCTGAACCGCAAAGGGGTGAAGAAATGAGGCGGCTCCCTGGCAGGAGCAATGGGCGCTCCTTAGATAAAGCAACAGTGACTCTTGTGGGCAGTTTAAAGTACTGCTGGGCTGGCACGCCACACCACGCCGGCTGGGGAGGACGTGGGAGCTCCCTGCCTTATCCTTGGCAGAGTCCCTAAGGATGGGGCAGGCTGGGACAGACACAGAGCCCCCCAAGCTTCTGGCAAGCTGGTGTTTGCAGGCTGCCAGGTGGCACATCCCCATCCTTGTGGTCACGATTCATCTACTGGATGAAGCCCACCTCCATTCCTGACTTCCCTGCACTGCGTAACTCATCCTCTTCCCCCTGCCACGCTGCCCTGGCTGGTGAGCCCCACACAGGAGCGCGGTTCTCAGAGCCGGTCTCCAAACCGCCGAGGGAAACCCATCTCCCACTCCGAGCAAAGCAAGGCGAGCTCCTCTGGGAGCAGCTGCTTCCACCTTCACTGGCTTGGCCCAAGGTTGCTTTTGTTCTATGCCTTTCACAATGGAGCCAGTCAAGGAGAGAACCTGTAACTCTGACTTTTGAGCTACTTGGCCCGGGTCCACACGAATGACTTGGCCGCGATCCTGCTGGGGGCTGCGATATTAAAAGGATGTGGGTGCACGCATGCGTGTCGGGGCTGCTGTGTACCCACGTGTGGAGGCTGCCAAAGCCCCGGGACAGGGCTCCCGAAGGACACAAAGAGCTGATGCACTGCGGCACACCTGGCCAAGCCCGTGGAGACCTTCAACCGGCGCAAGACGAGATGAAAGGAAGTTTGCTATTTGAGCAAAACTAATCAGGGGTATTTAATTACACAGGAACGTCTTTCATCAGCCAGAGCAAACAAAGTAGGGACCAAACTGCAAAGAGCGATGGGAAGGAGGCGGCGAGCAGCTGGCAAAGCCATTGTACAGCAAGATGGATCACACAGGCAAGGGTAGGAAACCGAGGAAGCTCCTGGCAGCTCCAGCCAAACAAAGCACAGGGACATGAGAGATCTGCAAACCAGGAGACCCGAGGAGCACAGCAAGAACGCTCCAAGGTGAAACCAGCCTAGAGGCAGTGGAGACCGAAACAGTTCTGTCCTTCCCCCCTGCTGCGCCTGCTCCTGTGCATGGCTGGTGCCAGGATCCCGAGCCGCAGCTCAGGGCAGCCACTGATTCCCTCCAGCCACAGGACTCCCCGCAGCGAGGGCAGGGAGCAGCTCACCCTGTTCACGGGTCACTGCGCTCATTCCCTTGCTTGCTCTGAAAGGGCTGGAGCGCACAGCTCCAGCTGCTAACACACTGTAACCTACTAACCCCAAGGCAGGGCACGCTTCTGGAAAGCCAGCTGTTCAGAGCAGCTCCTTGCAATATTTAGAAACACTTTCTGGGGAAGAAAAGCAAAGCAGATTTTTGGTTATTTACCCCAGAGCCCTTGGGCACCGGGATGGACTAAAGCCCCAGCACCACCAGTGCCTGTGAGGGCGAAGTGGCAGAGGTTCCTAACTCTGGATGTACAGTCAGGCAGGCTGTTGGTGCCCAGAAGCACCTCTGCCTTGCCCTGAAGCCCAAGCTGACAGCACAAGCCCAAATGTTGCAAGATAGCACCCAAATGAGTATTGGCTTTTTACTGGCAAGAGGAAGAAGCAGAAGGTACCGGTGTGTGTCTCCATCATTTAGTAATTCATCACTAGGTAATCTGCTGCCTTGGTGCATGCCAATAGAGAATAAAAGAGATGAGAAACCTTGAATGGGATGAGCAGGGAGCTGCTAGGTGAATTTCTAATGAGGAAAATGTCTACAAGCACTAATAAAAAGACCTGAAAGAGAATGCATTAGTAATGACAGGGTTTGAAAGAACATTTGTGTTACATGTCAGGCTTCAACTACGAATTTAGAGGCAATCCAGTGCTACTAAATCCCCTAAACAGCAAGTAATGAAAAGATGACTTAAATTTCCCAATGTGACAAGTGATTTGGAAAGCCACAGTTGTGAGATTTTCAGAAGAAAGCTGTTCTGCTCTTTTAGGGGGTGGGGGCACTTAGAAAACAAAAAGAGATTCAGAAGCCCTGAAACCTCTCTGAAAATCCTGACTTCAGATTTTGATTCTGCAGAGGCAGATTTCCTGCCCTCTCCCTGAGAAGCTCTCAGCTGCACACAGCAACCCAGATGTGCAAATATTAACAGTGCACGCAGCTCTGCTGCTGGATCTGGACACGTGAGAAAACCCAAATCACACCAAGCTCTCCATCTGTTTTAAATGTACATTCAGAGAGGTTCTCCAACACCTCCCTAAGCATCTTGAGGGGATGCAGCCTGGTTTCACCCCCACATTCCTGAATTTCAGTGTAAACAAGGAGAAGTTCTTGAAGGGGAGGCTTAAAGCAAACCCTGTGAACAGCACCTTGCATGCACTTACCCCAGGCTATTCACTTTGCTTTTTGTGTGCTTTTTCAAGGCTCAGGGAAGCTCACATTTTGGTTTCAAATACAAGTCTCACAGAGTATGATTGCAAGACGACTGCTTTGGGAAAGGGGGGAGGAGAGTCCTGCCGGGCTGTTTTTCATGGCTGACCGAGCAGGAATCTCCCGCCGTAGAGGCAAAGGCCCCCTTGGAGAATATCTCTTCAGACAGACAGCAGGTAATTGATCCTGCTCATGTGAACAACATCTTGTCATTTTTCAAACACTTGGAGGAAAGAAGGTTAATATCTTTGGAGCCAGAGTCTGGGGAATACGCAAAGTCACTGCTGTGACAGGGTGGGAAGGGCAGCTCTCATCCTTGTACAACCAGCTGGCCAAGCACTGAAATAAAGACCTTGGCCAGAGGCACTGGTGCTTCACTGGCGCACCAGCATCTTCTGCGTTTGTTGTATTTCATCAAAATGTAGAAAAAGGGTCTTTATAACCTCCTCAACTGATGCAGAATCACTTGAGTGGTCTCCAGTCGTGCTCAGGGCTGTGATGCATCTTGAAAGAACTTCTCAGTCTGTTGCAAAGCCAAAAAATTCTCACCTTGGACAACAGCAAGGGCCAAGCCAGCTACAGGGGCAAAACTCACCCCATCCCTACAAAATGAGGGCACTAAATGCCACCCTGCCCTCCTCTTTCTTGATGGGCGAGCGGCAGAACCCTTCTCTCCAACAAAGCAGATATTTCACACAGAAAGGACACGGTCCCAGCAAAGGTAGGTCAAGTCTTCAGAACAAACCACTCAAGGGTGCCCTGGATCCTGTGGCAGATGTAGCATACAAAATTAACCATGTTTGCTCGAAGCCTGCACTCACAGGTGAACCAAAGGGACCGCGCAGACGAGGAACGGAGCACAGCCAGGCAGCTAAATAGGACTTAAAAGCTTTTGAAGCTGCAAACACTGGAATGAACTGGGGCATGAAATTAATTTTAACTGTACTGAATAGGAGACAGGCCATAAAACTCCATGAAAATAAGAGACCGGTAACATTTTAGTAAGAGTAGAAATTCTCCTGGTAACTCCCCAGCCAGCTCTATTAGCATACGTGACTCATCCCAGCTGAAAAGCAAAGCAAACAAGAAGGGAGAATTAAATGAGTGTTGCAAGGCAGAGAGTATGGCTGTGGAGAAATCGAGGAATCCTGGCTTTCTGATATTCAAATGCCTTCCCACTGACACTTGCAAACATTCAACTGAGAAAAAAAATTCACACTAGGAAACGTTTTTAAAAAAAAAAAAAAAAAAGCTATAAAATGTATTTGTGACAACAACAGCCTGGCCATCTCGTGCCCAGGTGTGAGGCTCCAAACCAGCTTCATATGGGGGCAGTTTCCATTTGCACAACACAGCCAGGATGCAGAGAGGATTTGTGGACAGAATCACAACCCAGATGATTTTCCAGCAATCTGCCAAAAGGCTTTTTCATCATGGCTAAATCTGCGTAGGGTGAAGCTGTTCTGGAGAATCTGCATCCAATTACACCTTGGCAAAATATAACCTGTGGTGTCCTGGCAGCTGTCCTGATGCTCTAATGCATCTGGCTGGTGCCTCCCTGCACCCTGAGGATTCACTCCATCTTCTATGGAAACAGCCACCTCCAGGCTATGGAGCAGAAGCTGCTCTTCTGGAGCAGAAAGGCACAAACATATTAAGAACAAGGAAAAGACAAAAAATATCTTCAAATTCAGCTTGTGGAGAAGTTGTAGATCAGATGTGAACGTCCAAGCATAACTTGGTCAAAACAGAGAAGTCGAACATCTTTTGTTCTTGGTCAAAGGACCCTGAATCATTTGCTTGGAAGAATCACCAAAATCTTGATTTCCTATCTGCCTCCCAGGCATCAAACTGCTCTTTAACTGTGCAGCAGGGACACAGAGATGTGAGAAAAGACACCAATTTCTCTGCACATCCACCAACAAGTAACAAAGTGCCGACCAGACCCAAGGACCTCCAAGACAGACCCAGGGCCAAAAGCAGCCAACATCTGGAGCCCAGATCGCTCGGGGGCCTTTCACTGACCTAGATCTGTAGCTGTGCTCGGCTGGCATCAATAACCAGCTGAAGGCAGCTAATTGCCAGGTTTCTGGAAGGAGGAGACCGAGGCTTTTCATTAAATTGTGTGGTTTCCTTCCCGTATTTTTGCAGCATTAATCACAGCGAACATTAACCCCAAGCCTGCCTGTTCCAACCTCTCCTTGGTCTGTCACTGCCACCACTACAGCCACATGGGGACTGTCACTGTCTGGGGTGGGGATAACCCTGCAGATGCCTACAGAGGCAGGGATGGAGGGGAGCACCTGCTCTGACGGCTGGTTTGATGGGGCTTCACCTCTTATCAACAGTTTTACTCCTGACCTGCGCAGTCAGCTCCCTCTTGTTTGCGCCTGTCTTTCAGGCAGCAACCCAGGACAGGAAATCGTTTAAATCACAGGAAAATGTGATCACAAACCCACAAATATTGGCAGGGGAACGGAGAGTGGGTGAAGCATTTGAATCTACTTTTAACTCGTTCCTTCAAGGACAACACTAGCGATCAGCTTGAAATCACCACCTTCAGCACCCGCGTTGGGATGGCCGTGGGGCCCTTCAAGGCAAGAGAGGGTCCCCGAGAGCTGGTGATTCCCACATCCCATCAGAGCCGGGGCAGAAACACAACCAGCAGTGCAGACAGCACGTCCTTGGGCCAGCACCTGATGCCACACAACATGGTTTATCAATCATTAGCCCCCTGAACTGACTGGGACCCCCTGAGCCCTGTGGGAGCTGAGGGGCTGGGGGTGATCTGGGTTTGAACATTTTGCAGCGAGTGCACTGCTGGGATGACACAGGAAGCTTTGGGTGGGGCAGGAACGGAGCAGGGCCTGGCAGCGAGCAGTGGGGTCACGTCACCAAAGCCTCCCCCCCGCAGCCCTTGGGGACAGAGAGCTCCTAAACGCTGCCACCTCCTACCATGCTCCCCTGGAGCAAAGGTACAGGAACTCCTCCCTTATAAACCCCCAGGATCAATTAACATACCGCTGAAAAGCAAGACATTATTAACTTTTGTTAATAGATTATTAAAGATGATTATCACCAGCTGACCGAGCTGGTACCAAAATAGACACGCTGCAGGCAGCTCAGAGCAATCATCAGTTCATTCAAGGCAGATAAAAAGTTTCAGATCTGGTTTGACTATTTAAATTTCCAACAATAATCACAATTATCGCTATTCTCATTATCTGTTATAGTTCTTCTGTGTTCAGGAAGTCACTGTGGTTATTAAACACATGCTGATGATTAAATCATGTATTGAGGTGATAAGTCAAATTAGATGATTGCTAAGTCTCGGTAAGTATCTTTGAAATAACCAGTTGTTATTAGACATTCAAGAGGTCCTTCATGAAAATCTAATTGTAATTGCAACTTTTCATTTTACCTCATCTTTCTTGCATGCAAACACGCACACACACACACACACACACACTCACACTCTCTGGCAGCTGATTTCTTATTTCAGTATGGGTGAAACACGGAAGAAAACACTTAAAGTGTTCTCTGGGAAAATAACAAGAGACCAGCCAGGATCCACATCCACCCCACCCCCAAGAAAATCAAACAGCACCTTCAGCATCCACCTTAAGCTACAGCTCTGACTGCTGGGCTCCTGGAGCTGGTTTGTGCTTCACGCGCCCGGAGCAGCTCTAACAGGAATGCTCACAATTCCTCGGCAGCTTTAACTGGGCTCTGGGAGCAAGCTGGCACCCCTCCTGCTCCAGCCTACCGCCCAACCTGACATTTAAAACAGCTTTATTGCCACATACTTACATTTTAATGTTTTCATGGTACTGCCTGGTGTCTGAAGGCTGGTTGTATAACGGCTGAAACAAATAAGAGAAATGAAGGCATGAACGGCACGGTCTGACATTTAGAAACTTAAACCCGGCAGAAGCGCTGCCCCCTCGGTGCAGACCGCAGCCGGGGCGCGCGTCCCCGCACCCAGCCCCGCTGCCGGCCGTACCGGAGGGGGCTGGCTGCCCACCGGAGGGTGCTGG